>UCOH01004517.1:0-22659 GCA_900474275.1 Synergus japonicus | reverse complement strand
GTGAATTGGAGAGAGCACTCGAAAACAAACAAAAAAAAGTGTAAAACGCCACTTGAGAAAAGGAATTAAGGAACAAGAGAAGATGGGACCGCATCTCGAGAGAATTTTCAGGAGTTTGATCTTTAAAACTTGTGTCATAAGCTTAGAGTTTCTCATATTTTCTTTTCAATCTGACTGAATTTTCATATGGACTGATTTATTATTCCTCAGAAACTAAATGAAACTATAATCTCTTAGATTAAAAAAGTAGATATTTCAGAATTACAACGAGTACTTAAGCTTCAACTTCACGGCGAAGTTTTAAAAGAACATATACTTGAGTGGAAGATTTCGAACTCTAGAGCATTTTATTATTCGTGTATTCTAAGTGAGTAGGTCGCCTTACTTCTCGAGAAATTAATATAAGCGATCGAACCTTCAATACAGCGTTACAACCGATCAAATTACAGTCAATCAATCAATAATCCATTTTCTCACAGCATACGACGCATTCTATGTAAGTACGTGAGCTCCGCAAAATCGATTCTTGTAGCTTTCCATTACTTTCGGAAATGGGTACTCGCATTGAAAAAACTATTCAATAGCTTGAGAATATTCTTGAACAAAGTCAATTTCATCATAGAAAATATGGATTATGGATTTTCGTATCGAAATATGCGTATAAAACTACTAATGCATGAAACTATTCTCGTCTTCATTTTGAGATTTATCTGTTTTGAGATCACTCCACAATTTTCGAGATTCATTTTACTTCTATAAATAAGAGTAATGACACTTTGAGAACTGACTCGTAAAACGCATATTTCAAAATGTCTGCAATCCTCAAGTTTGAATATTCAGTGGAAAGTTTTGAAGAGGCATTTGAACACATTTGGGAGTACGTGCGTGTGTAAAATGCGGTTAGCTAGATAACAGTATGTAGAATCTATATTAAATGTCTTTCCAAACGAGCATTTCAAAATTTGAATGTAAAGTATATTTATGGTACTTTAAAAGTGGAACATAAAAATGTTTTACCGAAACTGCATGACATGTCTTTTACATGATTTCTATGCAGACAACGACTCCTTGTCATCTTGAAGAACATAAACACGCAGTTTATGTTCTCGGTATAAAATCACCTGTATATAGGTATGAGGGAGTTTGCCTATTCGACATATCCATATGTATAATATGGATCTAGCCGTAAATCTCGAAGTTAGCATTAGTCGCGCACCGTTCATCAGTCATGTGGCTGCACACATACAAGCGTTTGCGGGGAAAAATAGTAAAGCTTTCACAAACATGGACGGCTTATCAGCGCAGGTTTATTTATTGCGATAGGAAGCGGCCACCAGGAACGCTTCCCGAGCTTTTGAAACGCCTAATTCGACTGTACAGCACGAATTTCCGGGATTAGGTATAAAACCATCACAGGCAAGAACCTGCCTGTGATTCATTTTCATCATTTTCCCTCAGAATTCACGTATCATAGCGAACCATCAATTGTTTCATTACAAAACAGATAAAATATCTTTATTGATAGAAGAAGTATTACTTTCCTCAATGATGCATCATTAATTACTCCCTTTTTTCATAAAAATTCACGCTGCGGAAATGAACGCAAAATTTTACATTCTTGCAAATATGCGAGTATATATATTATATAAGAAGAAATATTAATTAACTTAAATGACTTACCGACCTCAACTTCAGAAATGTGCGCCATATCATGACACTGTAAAAAAATTAATCTTTTACTTAATCTGACAATATTCTCTGAAACTAACTACACAAATCAAATTATAATGACAGTTTATCTTATCGTTTAATATTGAACAAGAAAACAAGGGAAAACACGTCTAAGAACAGGAAAATTTCTGGTATCACCGAATATTTTATGAGTTACTATTTGTCAGTTTCTGGAAAGATGGGTAGTTGTTGTGTAGGAAATTATGGTTCACGGTCGATTTATTTGTTTCACGTGCGATTATGCAATTTTTGTGAATCATTCTTGCATGTTTCAGGAAGTAATAAAGCTTTCTACGTTCTCCTATATGATTTACAGAAATTCCTGCAAGATTAACAGAAAATTACAATAAACTCAGCAGAAACACTTTTGCTATAAGGTAAAACTAATGTATCGTTCGGTCCAATGCATAATGCACACTCTCGCGTAATAGAGTACAGTGGAAATGATTATTTCGGATGAAGAGCACACGATAATTAACTATAGTCACTTGAAATGATCCTAACCACATTTTACTTTCCCAACTCTCTTTAATATCGTTCCCTCTCGTCTCGAGAGAATTGCTCGCGGAATAATACACGAGGACTCGAGGAGTCTTCGAGAGATTTGTAAAACCTCTATATTCACGTACAACAAAGCTGAGGTGATAAAAAACTAAAATTTAAAGCATTCTTTTCGAAAAATACTCAAATAAGCTTAGAGAAATAATTTTTTAGATTTATATACTCTTATTCTTGCTAATTTACTACAATGAGATATCATCAACCGTAAAAGTTATGGAATATTATATGAAACGTATTTTCAACCGATACTTTTGTAATTAATTAGGTATACATAGTTAATTCCTGTATAATCGCAGGTCTTATTAAAACACAGTAAATCTGAAGATATAAATTTATAGAAAAAAAATAATGCAATAAAGTAACAGTCTTTTTTTAACTGATACAAATTTCATATCCAGTTTTGAAGAATTATGGAAAATAAAAAGGGTAATAAATCTGATTGTTATTAAATACCCGAAAATTTTTAACTAAAAATAAAAGTTTGAGAATGAGCTGAAATATCAAATAACCCTGTAAACGAATAATTAAAGTTTAATTCCTATGTTTAAAGCATGATGTCTTTAGCTGAATATCCAAGCTTGTGAATGCTCAAAACTATGCTACGTTAAATTCAAAGAAGGTGCAGTAAGGCGAAGTAAGATTCAAAGACCTGCTTCTAATTGATCTTAATAAGCTCCTTAGCTCGAATGATATAATTCCTCTTGTATTAATACATTAAGCGAGTAAATACATTAGAGATGTATATCTATGTAGTAAATCCTCGAATACTTAATAATCTTAATTAACATTTAATAATTTTAATTAACATTTTAAAAAGTTACTTCTATTATGTGATTGGTTTTAATAACATCCTATTTGACACTTATATAAATAATAAATAAATGTGAAACTTGAGTTTTGTACGCAGTGCAGTGAAATACCTTGTAACGTGATAAAATATTTATAACACTCTACATCAACACGGCTTTGAAGTCAGTGTAAAAAAACTTCAAAAAAGTAGACAGGAATTGAAAATAAGTACAGAGGACTATGGAAATGTGTTACCAATTTTGTTGAGATTGGCTGAAGAGTATACCATTTTGAAGGGTGTCAAAAGCCTCCAACCTTGCTTACTTTAACAAAGTGAGTCTTTTCACTCTGTTTTTTAAAGTAAATTTTTCAAAACACCTCTTTTTCCAAAACACCTTTACTTAACCCCCTTTTCCAACCATATTTTCTAAACTCCCTTACAAACCCTCCTTAGTATTTTAATAAAATAACATATTTTTAATAACTATAGACGGGCTACAGACACAGGACTAAATAATTTATATTTAGACTCGATCTAAAATAAAATTTTTACCTCCGATTAGTGTAAGAAAAACACCAAATCAAATCACAGTAAAAAGAGCGAAAAATGACATAATCTACCCCCTGGTTGTAATGTGTAATTTTCGATATACATATTTTTAATTTTGAAGCGTTACACTGAGAAAAATGTCTGGACAACCAAAAGTTTTGTTGTCCGTACCAGACATTTTTCTCAGTGTATAGATAATAAAAAAATATATCACGTGCTTTTCAAGCGGGAGTTTTAATGCGACTCCTAATTCCTTGTGCTGCCAATTCTAATTCCTAATCTAAGTTCTTCGTAAATTATTCCTAAGCCACGTCAACAAAATTGCCATTCTAATAAAACTCTGATCATAATCCGATTTTTCCTAATAAACTTAGCTAAATAATTAAGTGAAAGGGTTTCACGCATTCGGAGAAGTTCGGTGGAAGTCCGAGCGAGGAAAGAGGGAAAAGACGAGAGGGGATGAATGAGAGAAAAAGAAAATTTAGCCGGACGGGTGGACTTCCGGGCGGCCACGAGCTTCTGCGACTTTTCCTCACGGAATCCGGAGCTTGCGCGTATTTGATGCGGAGGGGGTGGAGCGAGGAGCACGAGCAAGCCGAACTGAGGTTAGGGTGAGTTTGGGGGTGGTGGTTGCCATGGCAGTGGCAGCTACCCGGCCGGGCAGCAAACCCCAGTCTTGCCGCGGCGGTCGCCGAGAGCGCATTATTCGCTTCTATACGCCATCTGTGATATCCATTTTAGTATCACCATTCATTTTTTAAAATTACTTTTCCAACAGATTTCACAATTTACTAAGTTTAAAAAGTTCCAAGCCAAAATTGTGCCACAAGTTCTACAAGAGATGCGTCCCTCTCCAATCGAGAGACAGTACCAACAAATGTAATCTCAGTTTTTTTTTTGTATTTCTGTCATTGTGACCCATCTGAATGGGAAGTTTGATTATATGTATATTGTGATTCAAAATTACTGAGTGTACGAGATTTTTAAGATCCATGAGCACAAAAAAAGAGGATTACACCAATGCGGAATAAAAGTTCGATAACGATTGAAATTGAACGAGTGAATTACAGTCTGAGAGATAAGAAAAAGACTGCAGTGTTACAATTTAAAAAAAAAAATTGAAAACTCTGCAATAGCCAAATTTTCGAACGAGTTGATTGCTTTTATTGTAAGGAGGCGTTTTTGGATACTAATTGCCTTTCCAATTGGGGAACTATTCGGAATTGGTGTCCTTTAGTGCATACCTGAACGGGAAAATTAATTCTCTAACAATTGGAATAGTTTCAATGAATAGAGCATCATCATTGTTTCGAAAATGTAGGTTAGTATAAGGGTAGTCTACCATGAAGTTCAGATTACTTTTATTTAACTGGATTTCATAGTATTTACATTATTTTCTAAAACCAGGTTGCATAAAGCACAATTGTATTGAAACAATGGATTTCTCATTATAGAAAGTTAAGCTATTTATATAGAATTCATTTTGTATATATATATATATATATATATATATATACACCTTTCTTTCTCTAGCTCAATCATCAATCCTAAGATCTCAATAAGAAATTGATACTATTGGAAAAAGAGATGTCAAAAGAGTGAACAATTAACTAGATTGATGCTGCAATCACTCCTTTCCGATATATGTGACAAGGGTTCCAAAGAAAATTGATCTATCCAAAAAACAACCTGTTAAATCAGAAATTTTTAGGAATAATTTACAGATAATCCAAATAAAAAAAGTTGTACAAGATGATGATAGCTTTACTTGGTGCGATACTCCATTTTCGTACTTTTAAATTGAAAAACATCACTTTTCATCACAGATCCGATAGCCGCGTGGCGATCGTAAAAGATAAATATTGAGTACCTCTCTAATATTAAAGTAATTAATAATTGAATTTACTATCGCATATAATAAACGTTAAGCTAAAAGCTTATGGTGAAACTATGATCATGGTTATTCTCATAGGAGATCGTGAATTCAAGTGCACTTTCATTATGAGATATATTCTAATACTTGATAATATACTTTCACACTATAAGGAGCGAAAACTTTCTTCATATAAGAACGCACGCTATACCTTAGTATGAAAATTGATATACTTTACTGTGAAAGTTATTGCAAACTATGACAACGTCTTTCATAATGCAAGATTGTCTCGTGTTTAGAGACTCGGAACGCAATATATCCCCTGATATCCTTACCTTATTAAGCATTCATTAAGTTGAAGTTAACGCGACACTTGGAAATTCTGAATTAAATTATTCGTGAATATCGTTACAGATCTGAGAAAATAATGAAGAAAATTTGCAGATCCTTCAGTACATTTTTGGATATAGTCGTATAAAGAATAGAATATGTCTTTAATGGAAGGCATTAAGAGAAACTTAATGTTCAAAGGTTCTTTCAAAAGAATGCTTTTCAGTTTGTTAAATTCCAAATGGATAATTACAAAGTAACTGTGGTTCAAGTACATACTTCAAAAAATTGTTTTCGGATACTTTGAGCAGAAACGTCGCAGTCTGCAGCCACAATACTACTGCATTCTTGGCGGGAGCAAAGACCTCTTCAGTTCGTTAGCGTAGCCACGCAGCGATCTTTGTAATTATCTGCAATTAATCTCAGGGTTTTCAAGCTTCACTGAAACTCAGCTTTCACTTGTCAGTGACTCTTATCTCCTTAATGTCATGTTTAAGATCTCAGATAAAAAATGCCTGTGCCAATCGCAACGATTCTAAAAGTACGTCGTCCACAAATTTTCGAAATGACCACAAAAGAGTCTATTTACCAATAATTATGGTTTTCGGATAAATCCATTTCAACATATTGATTCATTGTCGACAACAAAGTAAACATTAATCAAATTTAAATGCCTGCAAGGGATGTAATCAATTACATCATCCTTGGTTTGATTTTAAGCTAATTAAATGGAATAATTAAAATTCTACGAAATATTTTGAATACACCTGAATATAAAATGTAAATAGAGTTTCAAACGTTCAAATGAACGAAATATATATTTCAAATTATATTTTATCCAGAAATATTGTGCCAAATAAAAATAACAATCAGGATTACAAGTTTATTTAATTCTTTATTATTTTCAATGTAAATAAAGCAATATAATAACTTTTTATAGTTAATAATACAATCAATACAAAAATTCGTTCATTTGAACGTTCAGAACTTTTCAATCATAATATAAAGCAAAATTAAAATTTGATTTTCATAAGCAAAAATGTAATTCAACAATAATTAATTGTCTGTTGTGGTATAAATTAAATTTCCACAGTAAAAAAACCATTAACTATATTTAATATGCATTTTACTGTCTCCTTGGCCGAAACACGAAATAAAAGCAAAGTTAAATTTAGAACAAGAGGATGAACTTATAAGGATTTTATGGAACAGAGACATTTAGCCTTGGATATTTATATATGTAAGATTACAGATCAGGAGTTTCACGAATTTTTCCCGCTTGACGATTCGTCCTTCTGGGCTTTTTCTGTCGCTGCATTCGTATTTTATACGGCAATGCGACTCTGTGGAGAATAACGCGAGTTCAGAGTTCGCAATCTCTAACGAGGTACGAATTCCACATTCTCAGCTTTGAGAAATATCATCTTAAAAGTATTTGCAATCCCTATATCTCACATGGCAATGCGTTTAAAGTGAAAGTGAAAAAGTTTGTACATCATTTTCTTGAGACATTGATATTAATTCCCCCCATAGCTGCTTCTATTTAGTTTTCTCTCGACTGTCCTTCATTCTTGTTTAGTTATTTCGCTTAGCAAGTCAAGTTGATTTTTCAGATTTTTCTCGACGATTGCATTCACTTAAAGATGAAATGCGCGTTGCTTTTTATACATTGTGCTTTTATATTGTAATTGTCTCGCTTTTTCATCGTGAGACAATTCTCTGATTGCGACTTTACTTTTAGATTTTCATTCTCGGATCTCTGCTCTAAATAATTGTATGATCACTGAAATGTATAGAATGCGCCACTTGACATTTTTTTATTTATTCTGATATTTCCGTCATCTCTCCTCAGCAGCACGTAAAAAATTAGAAGCAAATACTTTGGGTAAATAGTAGTATAATATATGTATAGAGAGGAATAAAGAATAAGATATGCTTTTTAGGGAATCAACTCTCCTTCAAAAGTTTTTCTATCGACATTCTCGTCTTTTTAAGATATAGTTCGGTATTTAAATCTTTCGCCTTTGGTCCAAGTAAACTTGCTGAATTTCTCATTAGCATTTAATCCTCATAATGTACCATGAATGTTCGGTCTTTATCTGCCAACTCAAAGAGGAAAGATCTCTCTCCTTCATCTCCATTCTCTATTTAGGCAGCACGATAGAATATATACTTGACTGTGTTAGTACGCTTCTAATCTAGCGCTGGGTTATAATCGCATCGGCGGCTTTGGTATTTCCTCGATACCGGCTAGAACTTTGCATTCTTGGTAATAACTTTCAAGACTAGCAAATTTATCGAAGACTCTAGACAAAGAGGATCTAATATACGAGCTCGACAAATCCGATCGAGGTTAGCTTCTGCTAAATAGAGATTTTACTAATACTAATCTATATAAATGACTAAAATCTTTCCAAATTACATTTTAGCCTTTATACAAATGAATCACTTGAATTTATTCAATTATCTCAAGGAGGTATTAAGAATCATAAAAATGGATATCTTGCGAATTAGCGGAGTTCATATAACCGATTAAATGGAAACTTTCTAAAGTTGTACTAACGATTTTGAGTAAGAAGTTGGAGAACTCTAACAACCTTGGAACGTATAGTTTTTCAAGTTTTCAAGCACGGAGTTGCGAGTGGAGAAAGATTTTCCTGAAATCTGGTCGGCGAAAATAAAATGGTCAGAAAACTAGGAAAGTTCGGATAAATCTAGAAAGTCATGAAGCATAGGAGTGACTATAAAAATATATTGGCTCATATTTCACAAATGAAATCAGAAATAAAGACCAGATTTAAAAAGATCGAATGTTAAACCATATCTTATTTAAAAATGCAAGATGATGTATTTTATTTTCTTATAGTCCAAGATCTGTCCAAAATGTTCTAAAAAAATAAATAACCTTGATCTAAATTATTTGATACCTTAAATCTGACGGTTTGGAGTCCGTTTTACAATTAAAGTAACCTGAAAACGTCTGGAACCTATTTTTGTTTGTAGAACGAATGATTTATAAATGACCGAAAAGAGTCTTTTTAGGTAATGGCTTATTATTATAAGAAGATCTAATTTTATAATCGAGAAAGCATAATTCAAAGTTCGCAACAATACAATCCATTCGGAACTGAAACAGTAGAGCCTTTATGATTGATCAAAGACTAGAAGACAGAAATAAAGAAGTCTTTATCATATTTCTGAAAACATTTACCAATTCAATATTATGATTTAGTTCCTTTTATTTTACGAGAATCGAACGCGTCTCAGCTTTCTTAGTGTGGAATAATACAATCTATGTAGAACAAGATAACTGGCAGAGTTCTTCGGAGTTGCTGCACGACTCACTAACCAGGTTTGGCCAAGAGGTTAAACTTGGAAACCTTATATGGAGGGTGAATAGTCGAGATGGTTCGAAAGAGTGTAAATTGTCTTGGAAAAAGAAAGCAGAAAAAAGAAGATAAGGTAAACGGGGAAGAGTAGGTAAAGAGGGACTAAGGAGACACTTCGACTTGATAGACAGAGTGACTATAAAATCAATCGATATCTTGGAGGCAAGTTCAACACGTTACTAGAGGTAGAATTTATGTTCACTAAAGGACATCTTTCAATGGAGGATTGTCTGGCAGAATTGGATTCTAGAATTCTTCCAGAGCTAAGTATCAGTGATGAGCTTCTGCAAACTGATTAATATAATTAAACTCAATTCAAGGAATTATAAGAGCAAGATGCAAAGAAGAAAGTAAAAATCTTTTTACAATATATATATATTAATAAAACGATTGCATCTTGGTAAAGACGATTCAGCTTCAAGATTTAGGGCTGAATAAAACATTGAGTGCTTTAGCTATAAACCCGGCTGACAGACTATATATTGACCTGTACTACTGAAAATCGGACTATACGACTTTCTCTACGTATATACCCTTGTACACGTAGATTTCGTACCAATATTGTCTGATTATATGTTGAGTTGTACCACTGAAAAATTAATGGCATTATATTTCTTCTTTGGATGGCCAAACGTTGACCTGTACTATTGAAAATTCGACTATAACATATTCTCTCTATTGTTCTAGATGCATGCAAATATTGTCGGACTAAAAATTGAGGTGAATTAATAAAAATTATCTCTTGCCTTCATTTTCTCAATTAGATGACCATTCGATAACCTGCACTAGTGAGACTACAATTCTCTTTCTCTCCTTTAGTTTGTCATCAATTGCATAACGATTGATTGACTTGTACTACTGAAATACGACTGTACTTATCTTTCTATGAAATTCCTCCAAATTACTAAAAACCGTTTGAAATCCATTGAATCTCTTAAAAATCTAGACGTATTGTAAAAATTTAATAACTATCTATAATAGAATCGAACATTAATGGAAAATAAAAGAGAAAAAGTTTTGCAGTTTCCCAGTATGGAAGAAAAGTTCATTGTTTGATAAAATAAGGAATAGATAATGAGAGCTAGAAATTGGACAAGAGAGTTTCAGCTTTTCGGCAAATTGTCCAATGAATAAAACAGCAGAAACAGCTGAGAAAATCACTGACGAATCATTGAAAGCCCGGAAAAGCTTTGGTCTTGGAGTACTAAGGAGAAAGGAGATTCCTCCTTAGCAGAGGAGGCAAGGGAAGTGAGCTGACGAATAAGGACACGTACGCGAGATCGGAAGTGAACAAGAACTCTTCGAGAACTAAGCTGAAAGAAAAGAGACGAGTGAGACATTTCCAAAGCAGATAAAGATTGAATCCAGAGAGAAAATGAAGCGAAAGAGAAAGAAAGGAGAGGATATAGCATATATGATAAAGGAAAACTCGCATCGAATCTGAACTTCTCAAGAAAGACAAAAGTCTGGGTATAAGTTTGTTCTCACAAAGTTCATTATGATTTGCAGACTTTTGAACTTTAAATTAAAATTCCATTCGCTTATACATTCGTCATTCTTTCTTATTTTATACGGACGAATGTAAAATAATAAAATGCTTAATCCTCAATATAAATATAAATATACTCAAAATAAAGAGTTTGCAGAATCCCAAGAATAGGAAAATGAAAATTGTCTGACGCTACCTTAATCGAAATCTCAAGTTAGACCTGTAATGATGTGAAGGGTCTCGTCGTGAAGCCATGAAGGGTGCATTTCACATGAATTATTTGAAGCCCTCTTATGTGTGCCTTCGAATTTGTTCCACAACGTAGATTCGGTGGAAAAACGATCGTGTGTCTATTTGTCCTTATGTCTCTCACCCTATAGGAGAATATTTTTCTGTCACCCTTGAAATCCCGAATCGTTTGTCAGTTATATGGCTAATGGTTATATTGATTTTCAACCCTCAGTGTTAGAAAATTGTAACGCAGGTACTTTTCAATTTTAGAAAAATCTCTTTCGATAATAATAGAATTTTTGATATATAGTTATAAAAAGGAGGTAACACAAATATTTATGGTACACAATATTGCAAAATAAATATAAATATATACGACTTGCAATTATTTAGAAATTATTGTTAATGCTCTCGAATCTAGAGGCAAATGTTGAATATAAATGGGAATGTACTTTCTACATGCACAAACAAGGACCTAGGAACATAGCCGCAAATAAGATATGTCCACTTAATCGTAACTAATGCAGCTCGCCAGGCGACTATAGTACTACTAGAACATTAATATGTGGATAACATACGTTCAGGTTTACATATGTAGGTGGGCCACCTACTATGCAAATCTCGTGAAATTCTCTTGTCGACCATAAAGTTCTGTACAACATCACACGTTTGCATTCCTCCATCAAATAAGAGGACTTTTGCTATACCTACCAATTTTGTATTATAATGAGTATAGAAACTATTGTCTAAAAGTTACCTAGATCATGATTTCTGATAAAACAAGATAGGCAAATGTTAGGATAATTCACTAGTATATCAAAATATAGTGTTTCTCTAGAGGTCGTGAATTAGTTCAACACCATTAGAAATACGGAAATACGACTCTGCGGAGATGGGATTGTTATGTATGGATGCATAAATGGGTAGTGATGAATGAATTATTGGATGTATTCGGCATTCAACTGTACATCTCACAGTCAAACAGAAATTAGTTTTCCATACGAGATTGGTTAAGTCAGTCACTTATCATATGAGCAAATCACGTATGTGCAAATACGTATTACCCAGGTTTTTTCTACAATTTTTACTTATTTTTCAAGAAAATACACGGAGAAAAATGGAAGTCAGCGGTTTAGTAACATTTACACAAATGCTGTAAACAAAACTTTTATTATAAGACAGAGTCCAAAAATACAGTAATCATTCCTAAACAGTAAACTGTATTTTTGGACTCTGTCTTATAATAAAAGTTTTGTTTACAGAATTTGTGTAACTGTAATTTGTAACCGTTGACTTCCATTTTTCTCTGTGTAATAGTGCAAAGGCGTAAACAAATCTTATGATCCCGAATATGGATCTTGTATCAATACAAATAATCTATTTTTCCTTGCAAGAGGGTCACAGTGACAGCCAAAAATAATAAAACAAGCTTGAAATTCCTCTTTTATACCTAACAATTCGAATGTATGTTTTTGGGAAGAAAAGGAGCAGATGGAGAATCATCGACAAAGGATTTTGGCCTGGTAGTAAAAATTTCCAAAGGTTCGAGAATTAGACCCAGACGTAGGAAATGGTGAAAAAAACGAGTACAGATCCGGAAACGACCTAAACGAATTTATCTTTGACCTCGAGGAAGGAAAGGCCCTCCATAGGACAAGACTGGAGGTCATTCCAAAGAGGATGGACGAATTCGAGGACTCTCGTGAATTCGTCGTAGAGACAAAGTTAGCGCGCGAATTATTGTCCGGGCCAGTGTGGCGGTTTCGAAATCCCTGCGCGCGGATAATGCAGTGATTGTGGAGATTGAGGGGGTGTTTGGGCGCGGAGGACGATTATGCATCACGGGACGAATTATGGAACCGGGCCCCAGGAGCGGGTACATCAGCAGGCGGCCCGGACTGGGAGTGTCCCAGAAAAATGCCCGTATGAAGCTTATACCACGCAGATCCCGGATTGCTGTGCAGCCGCGGCTGCAGCTGCTGCCCAGGATCCCTATCCCCGTCCACCCAGTGGCTATGATGGAAGGTGTTACGACGACTGTCATCGCAGAGCACCTTATCAGGAAGATTCCTATTCCCAGGTACGTGATAGTAATCTTAACGATGGACGGAACCGATTTTATGTTGCTGAGAGCGCATTTCGTCTCAGATTAATTAGGTCCTTTCAAGAGCTTTCAACTTTAACTTAATTAGAAACTATTATAAGTCCTTTCATCTCATTATGTAATCATATCTTCTTCAACTCAGCTTTCTGGCTTATCTTAATAAAAATCTTGGCAGAAGAGTTGAAGTGCTAAATTGTTCTATGTTCATCAATCTTTATTTCTTAGCTCAAGTTTGCAGTTGAAGAAAGATAATTCTTGAAATCTTTTGAAAGATTTCAAGGGATGTGACAGATTTAATGGGGATTCTAAAGAATTCAAGCGATTTCAACATTTTCAGGAACTTTAAGGAATTTCAGAAGGTACTAGTAATAAAGCTCTCAAACGATATCATTATAATTTTAAACAGCAAAATTAAATTTCAGTTTTAAAGAATATGTGATTAATTTTTACATTTTAAGAATTTTTTATTTCTCTGAATATAAATAGTGATAAGGGTTTCATATATGTAAGGTTTTTTACGCGAGCTTTGGGAAACGGATCGAACTCCATAAAACCCACATTTTTCTAACAGGGGTTCCTCTTAACCCTGATCTGAATACTAACAACACCGTGGAAAATTTTCGCTGAAGTAGTATAAAATTGAAAGTAAGCTGAATAACTTGCCTCTCTTTAAATTTCTGACTTTTTGAGAAACCGGTGTTATTATCATCGTAAGGCTTATTATAATGAGACATCACTGGAGTAAAGTGTGTCAAGATCAATTTTGTTTGTAAGAAATATTTTTCGAATTTACTGAGCTTTTACCATTTGAAATCTCAAGGATACTTGGAAAAATTAATTACAACCTCGATGTTAAATTAACGTAACCATTTTGTAGTGACTCTCAACTTGATTGTTATTACTAACTTAATATTTTCTCTGATTGTTACACAAAATAAGGGCATGCGATGTTTTATCAAAAGAGCAATTTAGTTTCACCAACTTTATGTTCGCAATAATTATATATATTTATTATTGTGAATGCAAGGTTGGCGACACTTGGCAGTTTGCTAATTAAAGAAAGTAAATTCCATTACCTATTAGTCAATATAATAATAATAATAATAATAATAATAATAATAATAATAATAATAATAATAAGTATTATTATTATTAATCCTTATATTCGTGCCTTATATTTTGAAGTCTGTTTTTGATACAAGAGACTAAAGAAGAAGCTGTAAAAATATACGTGTTTCACTTACCATCCAGTGAATCTTAACATCAGAAGACGATATCCTTTACAGGAATCTTCTAGTCACCCTTATTAACATTTAAGGAGGCTTCGGCGCCTCCGCTACTGCAGGTGCAACTGAATTCAAAGCGATCCGTGGATTTCAGAACGTGATATGTACCTGGAAAAACAGTTTTATTTAGTTGTGTTCACTGAATGTTTAAATTTATCTGTAAGCAGTTTCAAGAGAAACAGAATCTAAAGCTGGTTGTTATTTAATAAAATTATTGTATAGAAAATCTGACTATACCCTTTAACAAATGAGATACGGTAAATTTGAAAAGTTCCGCTACAAAGGTTCTTTGCTTTCAAAAAGTTTTTAATTAATATAACAGTAACATTTTCAAAACCCAGCTCTTTTTAACAAACATATTCATATTTTTCACGTATTAAATAATATAGAGATGAATAATTCCTCGTTTTAATAATATAATATTTGCAATAATTCGAGTATCATGATTTTAATAAACAAAATTTTCTCTATCGGATATTATGAAGGGATCAAAATGTGCGACGTTTAATTAACAGGATCATAATGATATTGGTATACGAATATTAATCAATAATTTCGCTGAAAATGTTTGCCACATGCTGAAAAAGGCTACTTAAAGCAACTATAGTAGGGAAAAGGGAAGTGATAAAGAAACCTTAATTCGAATGTTTCTAGGCTACGAGGTCGGTCGTCTGGAATATAAGCAGATTAGAATTTGAACGATTTAGGTCAGCCAAAATCGATCGACACGACACTTCACACTTGATAATCTCATGGAAAGTTAATTAGAATTAGTTTGAATAGAAGATTATATAATTAATAAAAAAATCAAAATATATTCATAGCAGTCTGTAACATTATTATCTGACAGGCTCTGAAATAGTTGAAATTACAATCGGATTAAATATATCTTTCCTACAACCTTCTAATTTTTTTTTAAAACCCTTAAAGTCCCATGCAATATTTTGAAATTGAAATCTCTTGAAATCTCTAAACATTAAAAGAAAGCTGTTAACATCCTTTGAAATACCTTTTAAAATATTTACCCTTATATTTAAAATACCCGTTTAAAATCCATTAAAATGATGAAATTTAGTAAAATTCGCAAAATTTTTCATGATTTCCAGAGTTTCCTTGATTGGTAGACACCTAGGAATTCTCCTAATAGATATTACATCATCTTTGGCTCATTTGGTAGTTTGGAGATGATTTATGATGTTTAGTAGATTATGTAGGATAGAATGATCGATCGAGGGTCTAATAGAAACTTGTCAAGTTATTCGGAAATGTCCTTTTGTTTACAGGACGTCCCTCCTGCCTTTCACCGACCTCAGTCCAGACTGGGATACGACGAGCGACCTCAATCTCGTGTGGGGTACGCTGCGGATTCCAGGTGCACTAGTAGAGTGGGATATGATGACACAGGAGGTGGTTACCTGGACCAAAGTGATCCGAGGATGTACTGCACGGGTGGGTACTGCATGGGTGACACGATGATGGCTACAACGAGGGGAGTTTGTGGCGAGGATGTCGAGCTCGACATGCAGAGGCACATTCAAGCCTGCGCTTGCACCTGTAACCACATGGGTTATGGAAATTACATGGACTATCAGGTGAGTCTCGCCGCCAATTTACCAAAAGTTCATCACGTTATTCAAGATTCGCTTCTTAAATCTTAAACGTTATCTAACCCTCATAAATTTCTAGCAATCCAAATAATTAATAAGTATTTAATGGTATTACATATAAGAATTTCTATTTATTTCTGTATTATGTGCACCACATTACACTTCCTTCCCTAATCGTGCATAATAAATAACCTTCGTCATTGGGCGGAAAGCCTCTGACACTCGACTGCGGAAGTCTCTTCTGGGCAACTCGTATTTCATCTTTTATATTTTACGCTTGACTTTGATGTACTTGAGAAATCTTCTATAAAGTTAGAAATACATGAGAAGGTTGAAGTAAAAGGGAGTGAGTAAGTAGTTGGTTGCGACACGAGAGAGAAAAAGTGTGAGTTTCAATCTAATAGAGGGTGAAAGAGAAAGGACGAGAGCTGTATAGAGAGGGGGCGAAATTAGCAGAGGGGGGAGTTCATTCGGATAGAAATCTTGAAATGGAAATTCTCACGAATTTTTTATTAAAAAGAAATTCCTTGCTACAAATTTTCTAATCATAATTCTCATATGGATATCTTTATTGCAACTATTACGCACGTTTTCCATACTTAAAAAAGAATATGTTTTAATACGACTGGAAGATATAATGAATTGGATGCACAGGTACATTTTATCGTTTTAAATTCAAGATTTTTAATTTTATAATATGTACCTATATGATATTATTATAATATTCAAATAGAATTATAATATTATTATAATATTCACATATTCTTTAAATTTTATGCAAGATGATTTAATCTTTGTACTTAAAGTAGGTATTAAACTTGAGAAGCAATTTCGTTGAATACATTTTATTGTTTATAAATTTCAAAATTGCTCTAGATTTTAATTTATAACTTCACAAAAGTGCACACTTCCCGAAGTAATTTCTGCTTTATGGATACGGCTACTAAAAAATGTCTACTAAAATGTCAAGGAGCTTGAAATTATGAGTTACTCCTCTCGTAAATATTCATGTAGATACTCATTTTTTATCAAAATATTTCGGAAATGAGGTGCTATTTGTTTAATTACAGATTTTTTATTCATTTTTAAAACAGTAGACAAAAAAATAAGAGAAAAAAAAAACAACTGAAAACGCGTTTAACCGTTGAAAAAACTAGGAACGTTAACTTTTATGTTCCCTGTCTTTGTTTTCCTTCACGCATTGTTGGAAAATTGAACATTGTTCCAAACAACTTACTTCATTTTATTTTGCTGACAACTATCATAGATTTTATAATAAAATAGAGACATCACCCTTCTTCCAATTTTATGACCGACGACCAAGCGACGGTTTCACCATTTAATGGAAACACTTCTATTTTAAAGCGCTCCTTCGAATTTAACGCTCCTGAAATTCAATTCACGAACATATTCTCGGAAAATTAACTTAAACGTGTTTCTAAACATTCTAAAGAACAAAACATTTCAAAAATGACAACACACACTCAAAAATATTATCGAAAGCATTTGAACATTATACATATACTTATAAGGATCTTGTCATAGATATCTTTTCTTAACTTTTCTCGAGAAGAAAATTGTAATACCAATCGACACATTTATGAACATTAGCAACCAATGTTTATTAAATTGAAAGATGCACCAAAATGTTGTTTTAACCAACTTTTCTATGCTTGCAAATTTTGCTAAAAACTAGGTTACTAACGAACTGGAAATAAGCCAATCGGAAAGCTTTCACTGTCACGACATGTCAATCCAGTACTTTGTAGTCCGAAACAGGTTTTCCTGTCTCAAAAGTCAGTTATTAAGCTTCAATCTCAAAATTTGTTGGTCACATCAAACTCAGCTTAAAGAACATCAACTGGTCATTTCCTAGATTGATTTTATTCAAGTTGAAATGCAGATTTTGACTTTTTATTCTACATTTATCAATTTACATAAAACTAATATTACGCCATACATTTAGCACTTTATGAGGGAGGCGTAAAAACATTGTAATTTATAAAGGCTGCGCAAGCACATTTTGATAGAGTGCCAAATGTGTTCCATAAATATTTTTTTAGGTCACGATTTTACCTCTGCTTTGAAATATATCAATTTACCCTTTGAAATGTTATACCCTTTTCCCCATTCTGCGAATTTGTCGAATTTACACAATTATTTTCGTGATAATTATTCTTTCCTGTCAGTGACTAAAAATCGTTCATTGAGGTATACAATATTTTTTTTTGAATTCCATTTTAGTGGACAAAGGAAAAAAATAGAATGAGTCAAAATTTGCAGTAAAAAAGGTCAAGTCCCAGTGATTTCTTTCCATCTCTCTCTTTGGATCATATCTGAACAGAGAAAACCGGGCAATGTGTGACTCCACCTCTTTTTATTTCCCTTCCAAAAAGATCCATTTTCAAACTCTGGTATCAGGGCGATATTCTCATGTCTCTGTGTTGGTAATTTTGGAACAGTGCCAAAAAGCTGAGGATCGAAAAAAAGGAGCATGGTCATATATGCAATCATATGCAACGTGCATGTGTACAGGAATGCACATTGCACGCATAACCATTACTGCAGTACCTCCTAGGTAAACCGACCTACCAAAACCAAACGAGGCGAACCAGCGGACGAAAGTTTGTAAAACCATTTGTACCAAACAGAATCCTATGCTGGATTGCTGCAGTGCAGCAAGCAAACTTTCTACGAAAATAGGTTATATATGTATATACCTCAAAGCTAGATAGGAATTATATATAATAAATGGTCCTATATATATACATATGTAGATATATATGTGTGTGTGTAAACACACCTGTCACTCGTTTCCGCAGTCACTATTGCAAACGAGTAAACAGATTTATTACGAAATAAATGATTAACAGAAAAATTTATGCTAAAAAAACGACCTCGACTTCACGAGTTTCAGCATTTCGATATTTATACGCAAAGCTTCTTGTGTAAACACAAATTTGCATTGTGATAAAGTGTGATTTAATAATTTTTCAATCGAATTTTTGTTATTTTATTTACAATTTTCATGCAACTGAAGTTCTGAATATTCAAGTGCACAAATTGTTGTATTGATTGCCCATTCCAAACTAGAAATTTTTTAAAATATCGTTTCACTTGCATTGAAAGTAATTCTATATGAAAAAAACTTGTATGTAATATTTATTTTTATTTTTAGTTGGAATAATATTTTTTAATGAAATAGAATCGGGAAGAGATATTTCGTTCATATGAGTTTCAAAAATTTCTGGTAGAACAATTTTTTAATCTGCCCAAAATCCCCATTTCTATAAGTATACCTATTCCCTTTTTTCAACATCTTTTTCCAATCTCTATTTTTCAGGCAGTTTTTCCGAAACTCCCCCTTTTTCAAACAATTTTAACAAAACAAGTGACTTCCAAGAAGCGAAATAATGTGCTCCCGTAGAGCACTCTATAATTCATTAGAATGATATGATGAGTAAATCTTAACTTTGGCCAATTAAGTTCCCCTTTGAGGTATTTTGAAACACATTGCAGTAACAATCAAGTATTACACCCAAGGCGTTAAGATCCACAGGAAGACGTGAGATTTAGAGGAGAAAAGGGATGTTTAATAGTGACAGGAGGTCTAATACTCTTCCCACGTCTAATGCTATTAAAGCGAAACGAATTTTGCGACGCTGAAATGGTCCTATTGCCGCTCAAGTTAACGCTCAAGCTTAATAAACTAAAACACATCCTACCATCTTGTGTCCACACACTAAGCTCCAAGTACATTTATGTAGCACCTTTAATCTCGCATCTTCTTCTTATACAACCAATAAATGTTATCATATACAGTCTTGGAAAACTTCAGTTGGCTATAAACGTTAAATTGCACAATTTAACAAGATTACACGATTTTTTTAATATATTATGAACAAGAAGTTATAAAGAAGATATTGTAATGGGAAATTAAATACTGAGAGATGATCATACGAATTTTTAGTCTAAATCAGATTTCAAAATTTTAAACAATAGGATCATAAAAATATTTGAAGAATTTGAGAATGCTTTTTTTCGTCTTTTTGCAAAATCTCATTTTTGTCCTAGACTACTTTTACCTTTCAGTTCTTCATTTATTCTGTGCCATTCAAGAAGAGATTGTTACTACTGGCCAGGATCGTAAAATACTTGGGCAAACACGATCTCCGACGTTCCATTAGGACCAGCATCCCTTCCCATACAGATTCAGAACGATTTATATGCAACGAGCTCACCACTCGTGATTTGGAGTCTCGACATCGGCCCGGACAAGAAGCCAAAGTTTCTCTCCTTTTATTACTTTCACACGCAGCTCACGGGTTAAAGAATATTTTTTATGTCCACGAACAAAACTATTAAATCACTTTTCTTAAATTTATCGTCGCGTCGGGAGTTCAATTTGTGTTCAATACTTGCTTTTCTAGTTGCCTGAGTTATTTTATAGATGCAAAGTGATCAAGTCTATACAGAAAGTATGAAAATTTAATAAAAGACTACATAGTATTTTAGTAATTGAGTATAAAGTGTTTTTTGAATTATAAATAACACTCATAAGAGTATTAGATACTTTGTAATAATTTATTAATACTTTCATACATACTTTCGCCTATAACTACTCAAGCTAATTTTCGAATTTAATATACAGTCTATTAATCCGTTTTTCAAATGATGTACCATATGTATAATAAAACTTGCCATTTTTCTCATTAATTATGAAATTAATTACGGACAGACTATCTGAAGGCTCTCATCTATGGCTAAAGTGATTAATTTTCCATTTAAGGGGAAATATGATCAAACGAAAAGAACTGACACTATCTTTAATATTTGAACATTAAGTACATCAATTAACTTCTAAAACCGTATTTAGTATTAAATATAAAAAGAAAGATCATAAGTGACATTAACTATTTTTCCGAAAAGACAAACGTATTCAAAAATCGAATTTTCAATTAAACAAAAAGAGATAAGAATTATTAATCATTGGCCTGAAAAGTTTCATTGGAAAACCTTATTAGGTTCAGAGAAAATGGAGGCAGAAGATTTTTTGTTCGCTTATTTTCTTGACTTCAAGCTATTGAGTTGCAGAATTGATGGGAAGCTGTTTCTTTTTTTTCGCGCATGGAGCACGTTTTTTCAAACATTTGGTGTTGATTAAAAACCCAATTTTCAATTTAAAAAAGAATTCTGTAATTAACAATTTCACTCCCGAGTTGCTCTGTCGAAACCGAAAACCTTTCATTATAAAAAAATTCCGTACTTTTAATCTCTTTCAAATTCGGCAGCTGAAGTGAAATTAACTATGTAATTATAAACCTAATTTAATGATCCCACAAAATGAAAATATATTGATATAAGTTTAGTTGGTTTAGGATTTATGTAATAACGAATTTGGGAATCGAAACTTTTGGGGATTAAGAGGGATTACGCACGTTTTAATTTATAAGGATTGGGATAAGTTTAGTATGGCTTTGTGTCTTATCTTGATTCTATTAATATCTCTGCAACTATTACGTTACACTCGGATGTTGGGATAGAAGCGCAATAAATGTCGTTCGAGATATGCGATTAATTGGCGCTATTCACAGATATCTGTGAATATACCATAATCCACTTAGGAAACTCACATTGAATATTATTCTTTGCTTCGAAAAAGCCAGACCTAATGCAAAATCTGACGTCTAAATTGTTTCAGCATTTATTAATACTGGCAATTTCGCTCAAAAAAGTAATTTCACCAAATAAACCGACAATAATTTTGACAAATGAAGATATCTCAACAAAAGTCTCGAACTTTAGATCCTACTGATATTTTTTTCATGTATGTATCTATATGAGTTGTTGTATAGTTGCAAGGGCTTATCTGAAAAATATATGTTACTCTCCTCTGGGAAAACAACACTCTATGCAGATCCTCCACTTCCGCACTGAGCGCGGTTAAGTTTAGGATCATATAAATACAACTTATGGAATAACTTATCAAAAGCTTGTACACTGGAAAATGATTTCCTGTCTCTATAAAGCGCTTTTTCCACGAGAGAATATTTACTCATAAATTCATGTGAAGTCAGTCGAATCAAATGAATATTTTCATCCCAGCAAAGATGTACTCAGAAAAGCTTATAATCAATTTTTCCTAAACTGCATTGCAATTATTTAACAAAATATCATGCATTTTTTATGAAATTTAGTATTTTTATTACCAAAAATTCTCAGTATGACACACATTTGTGTTATTATAGCTGTTATGGGTTTCTTCGTGAAGTTTTTGATATACGCCCAGGCGCAAAGATCCCCAACGACATTGCTACCTCGGAATTAAATGTAAATAAATAAAAAAGCTAGAATTAAAATAGAATTAATTTAGGGAAAAGTAGAAATAATCTTCGCCTCAAAATACTCAGACTTAGGTCTGACTACCGCGCGGCGAAGACAATTTCTACTCACTCGGGTAAAACATCGCGAATGGGGACTCAGAAGCGCGGGTATCGAGGAAACGTCCTCTGCGCATCTCCCACCGAAAGAGTTCTTCCCTCACCATCCAAACCCTTTAGGCCCCAAGGATATAAAAAGGCCCGCACGACGAAAAATCGTCAGAATGGTTGGAGGCGGATTCCGCCTCTTGACCAGCTGAACTCTCCGGCATACCGGTAGTTTTCAGCACAACGCCTGACTGGCATACCAGTAGGTGCATCACCCGGACGGCATACCGC
>UCOH01004516.1:0-28892 GCA_900474275.1 Synergus japonicus | reverse complement strand
GTTACAGATTTGTCGTAGAGCATGTGAAAATATGATTGAAAAGTTCTGAACGTTCAAATGAACGAATTTTTGTATTGATTGTATTTGTAACTATAAAAAGTTTTTAAATATTGATTTATTTACATTAAAAATAATAAAGAATTAAATAAACTTGTAATCCTGATTGTTATTTTTAGTTGGTACAATATTTCTGAATAAAATATAATTAAAAAAATAATATTTCGTTCATTTGAACGTTCGAAACTTTATTCACATGTGAAAATTGTTCTAGAACTGTTATTGATGCAAATGAAACATCGATAGTTAAACACTGAGCCAAAACACAAATAATATATATATTTCTACAGACTGTTGTAATCTAAATCACTGAAGTTCCAAGTATATTATCGCAACATTTAATTTTACGTTATTTTCGGATTTATTTCGTAACAGTTCTTTTTCATTCTTTTTTTTTTTTTGTAGAGAAAGCTTAATCTACCTGCATGTGATTTTCCAAAAAGAAGTTTGTCAGTTGCAGTTAGTTGGTTTTCCAGTTCGGTTTCCTGCTTTACATTCAACTATTACATTTCGTGTATGTACAACCTAACTCTCTCCCGAATTTTTCATTTTACAAATTATTAATTCCAATGCAAAAACATGCTTCAATTTTTTTCGATAAGATATGATTGCCTAATTTTTAATATTACACTTCACTGTTAGAAAAATCTATATGAAATGTAATATAAATGCAAATGACTTCATATATATTTGTAAATTACAGTCTGTAGGTTTGTATATTAAATTTAATACATCACGTACATTATTTTTAATAACAGGGATTACGATACGTTTTGAATGTTCAAATGAGCGAAATATTTTTTCCCAATTCTATTTTTGTGCACAGAAATATTGTCACAACTAAAAATAAAAGTAGGCATTACAAGTTTTTTTTCATACAAAATTATTCTCATTGCTAGTGAAGCAATATCTTATTACCATTTTCTAGTTTAAAATACAACCATAATATATAAAAATTCGAAGATTTCAATGTTCAGACCTTCAACCACGTAATTCACTTGTTATTCTTATCAACGTTAAGGGTATTTCGATAACCCGTTTTTTTTTTCCACAGTTTTTACTTTTTCAAAAAAATAGTAGTTGGCAAACGTCGATGTTCTTGTTCTTTGCACTATTATTTTTGTGAAAGAGTGAAAATGGTGAAAAAAAGAACTCGTTAACCTGAATTTGCACATATATTTGTTCATACGGTAAAAAATGCCCTTAATATTATACAAATATAAATTTTTCTAACAAAGTGCTCCATTTGAAAAAGGGTGTGATTTTAATCTCAAAATTCTAATCATGTTATTAGATTTTGACAAATCCTCTTTGAAAATCTTTTTAAAAAATAATTGTAAAGGGACAACATCTTTGAAAGATCACATGTAATGTCTTACATCATGTACATACATGGATTGTTCGACACACCTGATCCAGATGACCGGATGCATAAAATCCCTGGCATATATGTTAGAGTAGAATGAAATAGAGTAGGGAGTGATTTGATAATGCGGCATCGATCCATGGACTCCCAAGAATGTTCTCTTCTCTCTCCTTCTCTCTCTATTTTCCGAGTCTCTCTTTCTCTCTCCCAACGCCCTTAACTCCCAACTCCGGTTTTCCTGTCGTGGCCGGAACGGTAAATACCGTCGGCAAGCGTCCGCTCTCAACTCGCTAAATTTATCTCGAGAATCGTCACTGAATTCTCGGACGCCTGGATATTTTTGGCAGTAGAGTCTGTCGAAAATACTCACCTCATGTAGAGAAGTTGGTGCTCTTCACTGATTCCTTAAATTTGACGTAAACGCGATGACAAAATACACGCGGAACGAAGGGTAGGAAAAGGAACCATGTGGGGTGATGTCAGTGAGTCTCAGGCTGCAATCTGTCTGAACTTGGCACATTTTATTCACGGAAGGCATTCCGATTGTGCGTGGGAAGAAAGAAGGGAATGCCAGTGAATCGAGAGATTATAATATGGTATAGCGAACGATTCTTTGCAACTTGATACCTAATACTTTTCTAGGTAAATATTCACAAATCTAATTACGCTCATCTATATACTACTGGTTTATTTCGCAACTCGTTCATTAATACAATTTAGCTAATGATGCTTAATTCCCTTTGACATCCTCACTAAATTCCGAAATACCAGTTCTCGAATGCCGGAAAAAAGTAGAACGCCAATATGAAACCAATATTCTATATTTATGTGGAATATGGTTATCATACATAAAACATAACTTTTTTAATATTCTGACTCAGTGCCCCGTGCCCTCAGAGTGGAAATCATAGCTGATAAGAGAAATTAATTTCCGTACAAAAGTTCTTTTAAAAGTGCTGAAGTGCATCGCAGGCTATTATCGTTGACGACAATCGTAATTAAGGTTTCCGCGAATGCGAATTGCAATCCCTCCATGGTCCGGTGGAGAAGTTAACCTTGAGGAAAATCTCTTCCCACTATACCCGTCGAGCTATACAGCAGCCTTAATCGCATCGATCAATGTCTTCTGGATGATGTTGCCGCGGATTTCCATTTTAAGAGCTATTATAACTCGTCTTCATTCACTGTGACAGTGGTTACCCAAACGATTTAACTACGTATATCTTATTATGAGACAAAACTCTTTAAATGTATATAGTGATATGTATAACACATTTCTGAGGTCAGGATAGTCGATCGGGTCAGTTGTGCTTAAATTATTCACTATATCCTTTATTATTGTTTGCAAAATTCCACTTTTTAATTAATCTTGTACATATTATTTTCATGTAAAGTACACATTTTCATGATATTATTCAATTAATTACATATTCTGCATCAGTCTCAGTGTTCTTTCAACTTGGGATTCATAGAAGTTTATGTTCTTGCATTGAGAATGAGCTTTCATTATAAAAACACGTCTGTTTATTATTATTATTCTGTTCATTGTCAGAGGACTTATTGTAAGAAGTATAGTGAAACCCGAAATTTTCATTGAAGAACATAAAGTTTAATCTAATCTTCATAGAATGAAAAATCCTGTTTTCCGAAAAATATTTGCATATAATTAACATGTTTGATCATTATGTTGACGAATATCATTATACTAGACTTAGGAAAATATCAAAATTTCAGACAAGCAATTTTCTGACTTTAACCTTTCTTATCACAAAGCTGATAAAGCATATTTCTCTTTATGTTGGTTTACTTCTTGAAATATTGAGAAGAGCATTTGCTTTTTATGCCGTTTAGAATATATATGGATTTAATGTTTAAATACACGTGAAAGAATAGATAAGTCTGTAATGAGGGGTTAAAGACCTCTTCAGTGGTTGAAAATTTTCCTTTGAACTTTTAATTTTAATGAACGCAAGTTGAAAAAGTTTCAATGTTTTAATCATTGATTCTACATTTTTTTAAATTGAATATAATCGAATTTCTGTAAAAGTTGCTGAATCTGTTACTATGAAAATGTATTCAAGTTTGAAACAAATTTGATGAAATTAGACGAAAAGCAATTTTGCTCTGTAACTGGTTGCAACTCGGTGAAAGTTCGAATGAAGCGTGTGCCAATGGCTGGCAACCTGAACATGATTTTAATTTAGTTTTAACCGAAAGTGAAAATGTTCTTTTTCCTCAAGACGTGATCAACTATATAAGAGAAATGAAATCTGTCTGAAGCTGATGCCAGCACGTTGATGCAACAATACACAGATATATGAAACATATTCATTCTGAAAATTGGTAGCTCAGTGATTGATGACATTTTAAATGAAATGTGCATCCAGTGTTGCATTTTAATTATGATTGTCTTACTCTGATGGAAAAATATATGCCTGTGGCAGTCCTTTCCATCAACTATATTGCAACATTGGATAAGCTGCCATTGAGATATACTAATTTTTATGACGAAAGTTTATCATGACGCATATGTTTTATATGTTTATGCACAAATATATTATATACAAGAAGTTAAAGACGCACATGCAGGCGGAATGCGAAAAGAGTGTAGCGCGGTAGCTATTGGCTTCAAGGCGACAAGTTGCCTGGCCAATGAACTGGCAAGTTGGAGATTCAATGGCCGTCCGACGTCCCTGGAGCGAACGTTAATCCACGCTTGTGGACTGAAGCGTGTCTTATGATGATATTTTGAAAACGTTGAATAGAATGATTTCACTGATTCCTCGTAAAATGCATACAAAGAATGCTGAAAGTAATTCTATCCGTTGGAATTGGTTGTATATTTATTTCAATTTTCACTGAGTCATTTTTTGCTCAGTACTTCTTTTTTTTATATTCTTCATATTTTAACTGGCTAACTTTTGTTTCTTTCCATTTTAGACAATATTTTTGCGAGATCTAAAAAGGAGTGAAACAAAAGAAGGTCGTTACTCTCGACTCTTTGTTATTTTCCTTAGTGTTACAATCGAAATGAAGAGCTTGATACTTGAGGAAAATAAGAAAGACACTCTTGAAGGATATAAAATGTTGGAGAATCGAAATAAGTTGTTGACCAGATCCGGTGGCCTCAGAATTGCTGGATCATTTTAAATATCGTATGCAAAAGTTCCAGCTGCGATTTTTATTCACTTTGTATGAGAGAGATGATCATGAATATTTGTCTGGACCTCAAATTAACGAAACCTAATTTTAACTGCACTCAGACCGAAAAGTAAAAAACTTTAACTACATTTATTGAGATGCGTTTTTACTAGGACCCTCGTCAATTTCTTGACATTTTTCAAAACTTTTTTTAACTGCAGAAACTCAATTAAAGATAAGCTTCAAAGTTAATCAAAAGCTTTGGGAATAATAGGATTGGATCTGTGGATTTGAAATTCAATGGAGAAATCGGTAGCAACAAGTCGCCTTGAAGAGTGATCATATAAAAGCGTATTCATATGAGATGAACAGTAAAACTGCAGAAATAATATCGGCCTTGAACAATGTTCGTTCCGGGACCGCGGCCCTTCGTCCGGCTCTTGCCTCGTCAGGTTCATTCGATCATATGACCTTCTCTTATCCCCTTGTATCACTCTGTCCACCTTTTTTCCTCTTCCACCTCCGCAATTCCATTAACTTCTCATTAACCAGTTAGAATTTTATAATTACGCTAGGCCAGCAACTATATATATATATATGCATAAGAGCACGCGCGATTTAAATCATGCTTGCGAGGGGGAAGATAAGCATTTGGTTTTCTACTTCTCGGTCATGTTCTTGTTTATTCCAAACCGTGTGTTGATAACAAATCGTCATAAATCTTAAAACCTTCGAAATCTTCCACATTCAATCTCAAATTATCATTTTTTGATTCGATTTTTCATCAAAAGGTTGCATAATGGAAAAACAATTAACAATCTATTCGTAGAATTTCAATGTTAATAGTTATATAAATAGTTGTCAACTGTTTCATTGTGCAACTCTTTAATCAAAATTAATTAACATTGGATCAGAAAATGATACTTTTATAGCATGTGGAATAAAATCAGTACTGTTTTATATAATAAATTTCCACTTTGGAACACAAATTTTCATATTTCAACAAAATCATCCAAGATTCTATTCACTAATTTAAGAGACTGGTTTATTATCTGCGTTGTTAACTCATTAAACGATATAATCAGCTTTGAAAAAGTTCACTTTAAAACACGCAGGGACTCATATATATTCTTTCTCTAAACATTATTACGTGATTAGAACTTTGTGAAATGCTTTTAATTTCAATTATCTGAAGCACATTACATTTTTCTGGTGTCTGGAATGTTGATTCCATTTGGTATCTTGATGATTAACTAGAAATGGAGAAACCGTAGGCAATAAGTCGATGACAATTGTAGACGCTTCTCGAAGTGCTGCAGGAATTTGGTAAAAAGTCGAGCTTAGTGCTTCGGGGATCAAAAGCATCGCCTTTGTTGCGGCGTGTACTCGGAGATGACCCCGAGCATACGTGGCATCTGGTGAGTATGTGGGTCGAGAAATGCCGCACTCGCTAAATATATCTACAGTGCAATGCAAATGTGAATTGTGAACGCATGAGGACCGGTGTTCAGTGTTCACTGACTCGCTCCTTGGAAGAAGAAGAAGCCTTACTTCCACCAGATCCGCCTGCATTCGCTGGAAGCGAATCGACAAATCGATTTGTCAACCTGTCACTGCTATCGAGTCCCTTGCCTCGAACGAGACCTGTATTTACCGGACTTTATTGTTGCAAGGTTGCCTTATAGGTTCATCTTCTTGAAAATCCAAATCCGAGTCGAGGAACTCGAAAACAAATTGTTAGGTTTCGCAATTGAAATTTCAAGGGAACGTTTTCATCAGATGATGGAAAATCCCTTTATCCATCGCAAGAATGAATTGGATGACACTAATCCGATTTGAGTGCAGAATTTACCTGCAAAGATGATCTGCAGGGTGGTTTATGGTTCAAAACATATAATAGGATTAACAAAAATCACATCGTTCAGTTTTTCTGTGGTCTTTGCTTTTCTACGCAATTTTCTCGTTTTTATTATTAAGGCTACGTACTATGCATTATTACAATACATTTAAGTTTTAATAAAGCTCAAAATATTAAACAAACTTTATATTAATTCATGGAATATAATAGAACTAATCGATATTTTTTATTTTTTGTTGCAGGTGAGCTGTTGTATTATTTTGGCATAAGTGTTAGCAGTTTTAACACCGATATAAAGCGTATTTTGTGAGTGAGATTTCTCTTTAAATATTACAATTTAAATTTGCATGGTTGAAAAAATTTTTGAAAGGATTCGATGTCTATTTCTATAAATTTTTGACGTAAGTCAGTCTCAATCGAATTCTTAGTTCAACCAAGACTTAAGAAACTTTTCTTTCTCTTCCTTGCTACAAACGAAAGAGGGGATACTTCCGTTATGTATTGGTATTTACTGCTTCTCTACGTTGTTTACGAGTAGCATGAAGTGTTTCTACTCGACGTCATCAAATCCGTAACCCCGATTTCGTTTTCCTCTCGCCAACATTACCAATCATTTGACAATGATGTAACAAGTGGTAACGCCTAATAACAAGTCTCAAGTAGCGTATTCGTCTTCGCGAAAGTACGAGCCTTTCCTTGTTAAATATATTTATAGATATCGCGAAAGCAACTAAAATTATTGTGGCATTTAGAAATAATTAATGAAGTAATAAGAGATTATCTATTTATTATCTCTTTTGTTTTTATAACATATTTTTCTTAAAGTTTCCATTCTTAGTATCTCACACTTTGCGGTTAACGTGAATAAGATAATGAAATAAATGTTTTGGCTCGAATCGAGTATGAATCTATCGACAACATGCAAAGTGAAAGGCAAGCAGTCCACCAAGTTGGGTTGGGATAAAAATGGAGATGAACGAGAATAATAGAGGGGAAATAAGAGACTGGACTGAAGACAATAATTGCATAATTATATGAGGTTCAGTTTTAAATTATGGATTTATGACAAGAGAGGGAAATAATTCTGCCGTTCAAATGATAAAAGACGTATCAACAGTTCAGATAATAAGTCACTTGTCACTTTTTCGTATCTGAAATAAAATTTATAAAAAAGTTCTTCTTTTTAGTGAAGTTTATTTATTACGTATGTCGGATTACAAAATGTATGTTTAGAAACCTAATTAGAAAGAGGAGCTTTTATGAATTTTATTTCAGATACGAAAAAGCGAAACGTGACTTATTCGAATTGCAGATACGCGTATATTTTATGATTTTCAAGGCAGGATTAATGAAATGGACACAGCAACATATTATAGAAAGTATAGTGGAGATTTTTTTAGAATCAGGACACACCTTGCATGATATGGAAGCTGAGAGTTACATTAATATACAATTTACGTATAATAAATTTTCAATCGGTTAATAATTTTAAATATACGTAGAAGCATACGTTTTTATTAAGTAGAAATTCAACATATTATATATATATATAGTATAGAATCCGTAAATTCGTTTTGTAATGCAAACAAGTAAATCTGCGGTATACCATGTGCACCGCAGTGCTTGTTGATTGTCTATGTAATTCCCTTGTTAGACCACACGTGCCGATGATACCATATTTTGTACATTGCATATATGAATGCTTCAAATATGGTAATTGGCTTGCCTAACGTGTTTTGCTCGTAATCCATATTTTATATCAAGTACTAAATGATCGATCGATTTAAATACTTAACTGTATATAAATAAATTTTAATACTTGTTTTGTAGACATTTTGAAGGAAATGAAACATATAATTAGGTATTCATTAAAACGGAAATCGATTCAAAGATCGTTTCAGTATTTACTAGGGAATTAATTTTCGATAAAAATGAACACTTTTCATTTTACTTTCAATTTAAAGCCGCATTATACGAAAGTCCTCAAGTGTTTCGAAATAACTCAGCAGAAAGTGGAATCTCCTGAATTAATACTCGCAGATTTCAAAGTCTGCTCGCCAAGTTTTAATATATTGTTGATTAAGAGGTAGAGATTACAAGGACTGAATTCAACATTTTTTCCTACTCTTATTCTGCAAGATCCTCAAGAACTATAATGTCTCCTCGATCAGTATTAGCTGTAATTTAAGATTAACTTTTCCATCATTTCCATCGGTAGTAAATTAGAGGAAGTCAATAAATAAAATATTAAATGCATTTGCATTTAATCATTTTAAATGATAGATTCATGTTGGGGTAGGGCCTGCTCTAGAAATATCTTTGGATATTTTTGGAAATTCGGTAGTACAGAATGAACCTGATAAAAAAATTGCCTAATGAACCATGGATACGACAATAAACTGAAAGAGTGAATTAACTACGTTATATTATAGTATAAACAGTTAACCACACTATTGGTAATCAGTATGTACGTCGCGCCGCGCCGTCGAAGTGGTGGAAGTGAAGTCAATAAAGAGACGAGATGTATATATATATATATATACATCTCGTCTCTATATATACATACATATAGGCATTGTAGGCATATACACGAGAGTTTTTATTATACCGAAGCGATTGTTCAAGGCGAGTTCGCAGAGTCAGAGCTATTCTAACGGAGATTCAACTGAAAATCGTGCTGCTGGGCTATGGCAATATCTAATCCTCCCTTTCGTGGCTCACCCTCTGCAGGAAATCAATAGAGACCCCCGCGCCGCAGTATACCGGTCAATGAGAAGCCTCCACTGGATGAGATGGTGAGTGGGTGAGGTGGGTGTGAGATGACGACACGTCCTTTCATCTTTCGCCACTTCTGAAGGTTCTCTGTCTTCTCTTATACTCCACATCCCCTTAAATAATAATAGCAAAGTATTTCGCAGATTTTTAGATGATAGTTATGTATTTTTCAACTGCTGATTCCATATACTATTCTTTGTTCTATTCTGCACCACTGCCTCTAAAGTGCACATAGTAATCTGCCATAGTTCATCATGGAAATGGGAGTACTCAGACCTAGTTTTCCGATTCTCATTTAGTTGTGCTTCTAAGCTATTATAACTATTTTTCTCAGGGATTAAGTTATATGATCCATTGATATGATTTTGATATCCGCAAGACTTTGAATCAATGACTCTTTGGGTTAAACTCTAATAAACTTTTCAACGCCTCTTCACTTCATCCATTGCTTCATACGTATAGCTTGTACAGCTCCATCATATTTTTCTCCGTATGAATATTTAAAAAAACGCATCAATGACATAGGCTATTGTAAAATCATTGTTAAGTAATGTTCTTTGACTCATAGCTCACAGAGCTCGACAAAATACACTTGATATGATGCATCCTCTGTGAAAGGGCCTTCGAGTCAAGATCTTGGCGTACTGCGACTTAACATAATCCTGCGGCAACCTTTGAGACATCAAACGACATCCGAGTTTGCAGGTATCACTCAAGTCGATATTGACATATCATTAGAGTATCAAACGTTTACAATTTATTGAGTCTCATGCGGTAGTTAACCCAGGTGTAGGGTGTTATATTGTCATATTGCCCCTTGGTCTTTGCTGATGCTCTTGATGTGATATCGTCATGTATCCTAGATAGGTGCACCTTTAGCTCACACTCCGTGCTACATGGGATGAAATGTACCATACATGTTGTACATGTACGTCATCATGCGAGGTCTTGCGCCTGCGTGACGTTGCAGAACCCATGCGTCACTAGTGACGTTGAACACTCAAGCAACGTTAGATTACACTGATGAAAACTTGTTGCACATCGTACGTTTGACGTAATGAACGCAATTTTCGTTCCACACCCCGCCCATATTCTCTCTCAGTCACATTTTTTTTCATTCATTACATTTTGTTTAACTTTTACCTCATGAATCCTCATTCATTATAAAAAAATCGCCTGCACTCGAACGGATATTTTTTGCTCGGCATGGTACTCCTCAGAAAGAAGTAGTTGACGTTAATAACATTATATGTTATAGTACGTTAATATTTTATCTCTTAGTAATGGAGTTAATTGAGATTTAGAGAATATCTTGCACAACTTAATTATGTGCCCTAATTTTGAACATAATAATAATTTTATATAACTTTAAAAGAATTTGTATATGCAAGTATTTTTATTTACTTTATATGCTTACATTTACACATTTAGTACAAAAGAATCCATCTTATAAGCATTTAAACTTACTTTCACTCGGCATAAATCATGTTAACTTCCACATACTTTAACATCGCTCGTAAATAATCTATCCGTCTACGGAATCGTTAAAATATACGGAAAGCGCTATATAAATAGGTACCAAAGAAAAGTTAACTATAAAAGCAGCCATCATAAATAAATATTTAAATACTTACATGAAATATTGCAAAACATATATTACAACTTTTTTTAAACAGGGTACTGAAGGGAATTCCCTGAACTCTAATGCCAATTTTCAATTATATGTGACTCAACCACATTTTTCCATTTATTCACCTAGGAAACAAAGATATCCTTAGGACGTCCCTGAAACGTAATTTATCCACACAATTGCAGGAATTTCCTAGTCTTCGCGCGTCATTTACTAAGTCTGTAATAATAATGATCAGTATCTTTTAGAAAACATGTAAAAAAGTACTTATTATAATTTTGACTTTGTAAACATAAAACCAATATATAGTAACTATCGACAGATATAGTTTGCTTCATTTTACGAGAGAGGGGGAACTTTCATGTCTCACTGGTTATATCGAATATTCTTTCTCTAACGAGTTTTTTAAAATGAAAGAATAACTATTTTAGCATTGAGCGCACCCACAAATAGTATTCTGGGACCGTTATATCCGTGTAATTTTCCGCAATCTTAATATATTTAAATTTATTTAGTATTTTTTTTCTTTATTGAGAACAGTTTGCATGTAATTTAAAAGTGCTCCTAAATCTGCAAAAATATACAAAGAATAAAAGTTTTTAATTACTTTCGCATATGAAAATCGTGGTACTAAACGGCAGTATTTTACAATATTGCTGATAGAACTTTAGCGACAATAATACTTTAATTTACAAACCATTATCATTAACATAGATTTAAACGATATTAATTTTCCTTTACCTGAATACGTGACTCGGGAGTCTCGAGTGCGGGTTAAAATAATGACATAGCTTGACTTGCTCCCAGATAAATAAATACATTTTTATCGAGCTGACATTAGACCTGAGCGATAAGACATTATATCTTTAGTGCATGACATAGATTATTCTCTTTAATTTCTTCTAACAAGAAAAATGTTAATACGGAACACCTTTGATGAGTATTTTGAGTTAGTTTCTGTGAAAGTACTGAGTTGATAAGAAAGAAAGTGACAGGATTGCGAATGAAGATTAGCTGATCGATTGCTCAATAAGAGATTGGGAAGATTGGGAGGAAGTAGGATTTTCCGATGGAGCGAAGTTTTACGAGTGCCGTTTTAAATATAATTTATTTACAGTCGAAAAGCATCTAGTTGCCTAGCGAGGGATTTCCTGCGCGGTATAGGGAATGTGGGAAAGATAGGAAAGGCAGAAGAGGAAGTTACTATCGTTATCACCTTGCCAAGTTATTTTGGGTTTTGTACACGCTCTGAATTGAAAACAATTATAAGCTTGAGATAGGTAAACTGAGGATCTGTGTCATTGCAGAAAGAAAGTAAACCATTCGGGTGATTGACTCGAATTTGTGTCGATTGAGTCTAAAGAGTCGATTGCACTCCAGTATTTATTGTATTATATCTTCTTATTGTTTCTATTTGATTGATTTTATTTAAACAATCATGGAAATGATTTCATACATATTGGCATTTAATAATTTTCATTTTCACACACTTTTATAAATGCTTATCAAAATCAGATAAAATAATATTATACATATGTGATATTCTGATGATATTTTGTAACAGTGACTGCATTTTTAAAAAATCTCTGAAGGAGAAGGTAGATATCAGAAAGTTTATAATATGGTATAATTGACACAAACCGTTTAGATGTGTACCTGCATGGCAATCAATTGCAGAACGCACAGCACGTGATTGCATATTATTTTCCATCAGATAGCGTTGTACGTGTCGTATCACGTTGGTAATCGCGAGAGTGAACAAAGTATTTTTGCGGGTACTTTACACGTTTTGGAATGTGCAAATAATTTGCATGAAAATGCTTGCGAGAGTATTTTAAGTTTAAGGGCATGCGATACTTAATTAACCATATAACAGCAATTTAGTCTGTTAGAAATGGAGTTAAATGACATAGTTTTACAATTAGCAAAAAATATTTATTATTGCGAGCGTAAAGTTGGGAAAACTAAATTTGCTCTTATGGTAATTACCACATGCTCTTAAGATCATTTGAAATCTTTGGAACTATTTAAAACCTCTTGAATTCTTTTAAATATTATAAAATCTGAAATATTTAAAGATAATAAGATTTAGAATAATTCGAGATGTTTGATACTATTTTTTACTTCGTGGTTTAAAAATTATTGGTTAGGGAATTTTAAAAAAGACGTTTCTCCTCACTTTTAGAATTCGATTTTTATTAAATCGTTGTCAGTCAACCTCGGTCACTCTAATTCTGATCTCAGTCGAAATTTGAATTTAGCGCGCGCGCAGTCGGTAACAAGCTTCGTGTAAAACTCGACAGATGACGCCACCAGCGTCTCCCTGTGGACCAATGGCATACCATTGTTGAGACACGGACTTCAATATGGCTTCCGCCACCGCAAGCAAGTGAGAGTTCTTTGGTGAGCGCTGAGCACATAACAACGAACAAAATGTTGGATTATTTATCCGTTTGCGAGTTCTAGTGCTTTGTGAAATGATAGTGCGTCTCAGTGACAAGTTATCCTGCTCATCTGAACCTTTTTGGACTGACGAGAGGGCAGAGAATCTTGAGCAGGAGAATCTGAGAGAGCGCACATCGTGCACCTAGGACAAGTCTGATAAAGACAGCAGTATATTAAAAGAGACACTAGTCACTTGATCTGCAATACAAGTGGCTGTGGCGCGAATAGAAATCGCATGGACTCAAAAAGTGTAAATGTGCCGAAATCTCTCGTTGACTGTCAGTGGAATCCTGTTCATGGGTTTCGTTACGATTCATCAGTTTTATCGGTCCTCTGAGCTCGGTGTTACCCTCTCGCCGTCATCACAGACCTAGAGCCGAAACTTGTGTTGGTACCCATCTGTCTCCTCGTACACATTCACCTGTGTGCATCTAAATGTATGTGGTATGCGTGAGTCAGTGCGAGACTACTTACACGTATAGAGCAACGCGCGCTTAAGTGAGCGAGCGACGTTGCCACAATTCTCTCTCTCGTCCCTTGGCGAGGAGCGGGAGTTAGAACGAAACGTTGTTTGAGTTTCAAGAGAAAGAATATCTTTGCGCCCGGATTTCGAAGCTGCTGCAGTCCGCAACTTAGAGATTGATGCCATGAGACTGATCCAGGGAAGCCACGACACGTGACACGACACACCGAGATTCGGGTCTAAAGAAAGAATCATGAAGAAACAGAAACTAACTCGGTAAGTCAGTGAGCTAACTCTCTTTACAAGTTTTCTTCACCTCCTTACTTGTGTTGTGTACATTCTTATACACACAAGTTGTATCTCCTATGTGTTTGTACGTATGTGTCAGCTACTAGGATCTCTACATGGGTTTGTGTGACGTCCACACAGTTGATCTATATTCTCTTTCGGATGAATGTTTCTGTCAAACTCTCTTTGCACACATCTTACGAGAATCATAATCATATATATTTATGTAAAACATTTACGGTGAAATATTAAAAGTGACACACAGAGGGTCAGAGACCAAGTTGAGCAGCTTATGTAGTGAAACACACATATGAGTGCATGTGCAGAGTCAAACACACAGAAAGAATACATACACAAAGAGAGAATGAGACAGCAAGAGTCAGCTGTGTGTAGGGGGATGCAAGAGGAATGACTGTAAGTGAGGGGACTACGTCCCCCACCCTTAAGTCCCCTGTCATACACATACATACCGACGTGCCTCTTCTCTTGTCCTTCTCGTGCTCTTTCTACTCTACCTTCGTCGCGAGAGACTTTTCGAACGATTCGCACTAATCATGAAGTAGCGTCCTCGCCATCCGTGTTTTATTCGTCTTTCGTGCGCATTCGGCAAGCCTTGCGCGGTTTCGAGTCGATGCGACTGGAACGCTCTAGATACTTCTAGGTTTATCTCCCGATTCGCGTGGGTGGATAAATTGCAAATCTAAACCTTAAGCAGGAAAGGGAACTCCGGGTTAAGTTGGAGGCAAGAGGTGAGGGTCCTGAATTTGAGGCAAATTAAGATATTTAAGAGTGTTGAGTTGGATTCAAGCTCTAACTCTTACCTCACTAGTCGAATATCATTTTACTCATTTTACTTAACAAATATTTGAACTAGATGTCGAAGTTATACATTCTCTCAGTTAGCCAAGGTTAGATCAATATTTTTGAAGGCAAAGTCGTTTTATTAGTAAGAATATTCACTTATAAATGAGTATAAATATAATTTGCACATTACTAAGAATAGATCAATCTTCTTGATCTGTCTACGAAAATTTATTAAAATTTTACTTCCGGTATCAATCTTGGGAATTGATATTCTTCAAACTGAATAATTTACACTGACATAGATTTATATTGATATAGATAATTTTAGCGTGGAAACGTCAGTCTGTTTTTCATATAAATATCAGGAGTCTTCAACAGTCAAGTATATAATCAAGTATGATTTAAATATTTGAATATTTTTTCGTTTAGATAATGTCAAGTTTCTTATTATTTCCAATTCATAATTTTCATCTCTAAATGGGAAATATTTCATTTGTTAATTTAGGGTTGCTATGTCCTGCTTTTTTGTCTCACTCGTCAGTGATGTCACCATCTATGACAGTGAGTGAGACAAAAAGGGGAAGTCATGTCAACCCGATTTAACTCCCAATAAACAAATATTTACAATATAAGTTGAAAATTCTTCTTGCACGGATTGATAATTTAGGTATGCAAATGATTTGAAAAGTTCTGAACGTTCAAATGAACGAATTTTTGTATTGATTGTATTTGTAACTATAAAAAGTTTTTAAATATTGATTCACTTACATTGAAAATAATAAAGAATTAAATAAACTTGTAATCCTAATTTTATATTTAGTTGGTACAATATTTCTGGATAAGATATAATTTGAAAAAAATATTCCGTTCATTTGAACGTTCGAAACTTTATTCACATTGCAAATGATAGGGCAACACTCAGTTCTATTTAAATCGGATATATTTTAATGCCAAGATTAAAGCGAACCCTAAGCTGGGTTTATGGTTCTAGACTCGGATTTGTAATTACCATTGACCTGGAAGTCTAGGACAGAAACATATTGTTCGAAATTTGTTTCTATTATAAAATTTCATACGAAAGAAAAAAAATTGAAAACTTTAAAATAGACTCTTCCCGAGTATCGCTGCAGTTCGTCAAACAGGAATAGAGTTGTTCATTCAATTTTCAGTTTTTTTTTAACACACACACACTCCTCTCGGTACTTGGGCGACTACAATTATTGCGAACAATAGATACCTTCCTCCTTATACCTGGTACTTCGACTTGGACCAGCTGTCACTGTTGCCCCTGACCTTTCATACACTGAGAAAAAAATCTTTGAGAAAGATTCTTTTGTGTGAGACCTGCTCTCAAATATCCGAGATCCAGGTTCTCATATTTCTGGTATTTAAAGTTTAAACTTCAAAATGTTTCGGAAAATATTATCTTGGATCTATTATGTATAGTGAATCAGCACCTTTCTTGATAACTCAACATTATCGACATGGTGACATTTATTAAAGTGGTAACAATTTTAATTTTGATTCAGTATTTATCGTTGATGGATTATTTTATAGAGAACTTTTTTAGGTACAAAATAGACCATCATTGATAAAGATGAAAATGAAATGACAATTATTACAATAAAGCGAACGAAGAAACAAAAAACTGCAAAGGACTCATTTTTCAATGGAAAATTTCATATTCAATTATTTTTATTTTAAAGATTCAGAGCACCTAGATTCTCTTTTGTCCAAAATCAAAATAATTTTGAAAATAGCGGACACAAAAAATTAGATTCCGTTTCATATACATAGAACATTTTTAGCAGTCCAGACAAAAATGTGGAGTGAGTCACGGACAGCCTGGATTTTTTCAGAGCAAGTTCATTGTACTTGCGACTATTATACAGTAAAGGCTCTAGTGGTCTACGGCATGTTCTTTGAATTCTTTCCACTGAATTCTATCACAGTTGAAATCCCAATTCCAATATAATTTAAGTATTGGGATAGGATTGCATGTTGTAAATTTGCTTTCATTCTCACATGTTCGAGGATTAATAAATAAAGAACATATCAATGTTAATTTTTCGCTTTAAAGTTGCTATAATATGTATTTAATACAGTATTGATTATCGGAGATCGCAGGAGTGCAGTTGCACATTTCGAAGGGAGGACGAAAACTAATTAGGCACACGTGTGGTTAGGTTAGATGCCATTAAAAGAGTACGTCATTGCTATGCCAAGGAGGAAAGAGAGATAGAATTTGATTAACATTGTTGTCAGTGTAAATCACCCCTGTCATTATGTTTATCTCTTACGGATTTAAAAAAATCACACCTAATCACAAAATTAATTATTTATTTTAATCAAATAGCTTGTTATTCAAGATACATGTTTCTATAAAATCGCGTAAACAAATAGCCTTGTTAGTTAAAATTGTTTTGTACTCTATCTGACACTTTTTTTGCTATGCAAAAGTGACAGTAGGTCCAAATGTCTCTATTATGGCAAATTTCACTTATATCTTAAGATAATTAATCCCTACAGTATACTAAATGTTTGATATAGAAAAATGATAACAATTGAAAAACCGATATAAAATCACAGTATTGTTTTCTGTGAAGTGTAAACGCAAAAGTCATAACAATAGTCTTTATACTTTACAATTGCAGGGTCAGATTTGAAAAGTTATGGGTGTCGAGGATAAAGACGACAAAGTGTGATATTGCGATTAAACATGACGATTGAAGAGTTAAAAAAAAAACAATTATTGTTATTGAAAGCGAACGGCGACCGGCGGCATTGTTTGAAAACAAGGGTGGGGGTTTTAGGCAACGTTGCCAGTTGGACACGCGAGTACACGAAGTACCTTTGCGCGAACGCGTGTTCAATTGTTCATATTTACATGAATTATTACGATTAGTTAATTCTTACGACATGTTTAATCTCCTCAGTCAAATAGAGACACTTTGGTTTCCATGAAAGTACTACATCAATTAGTAAACAGCATGACAATGTAATTTTGAATTAATTTTGCTACACTGAATGGGAAATTTTTCCTCAGATTTGTTGGAATTTAACTTACGATACAAACTATTGTTATTTCAATTTACAATATCGTGATTGTAATTTTGCATTACACTTATAATTATTTGTAAAGTGTAAGGAAATGACAAAATTGAAAAATAATGAGATGATCCGTATCATAACAGGATGCAATAAAAGTTGTGTTTTTATGTCTCGAACGTTTATTGTAATGGTTTAACGTTGATTTTGAAATTGTACACTAGACTTATCTGAGAGCTTGTACAACATAATTATGTTGTAATCATTTAATCGTAAATTCATAGTTATCTGCATGGATTAAAGTGATGTACTGTGTAGCTGCCTTTGTATTTCATGATCAATATCGGTCGTTGGTCTGTGTTATTTTTTCCTCATTGAGAACACGAACACAGTGAAGTTGATGGATTTAGAAGGCTGCAGCACTCTCTACATATATGAAAAATAGAGTCAGGCTAATTATAGCAATAGCTTCTTTAAAAATTGAAATATTTCTAAGTTGAGCATAATCTCCAAAACGGAATCAAACATTGGACAGATTTATAATACTTCTTTCATTTTGCGGTAAACTTTCAAACCTGCAGTTTGATTTACTTTTATAAGAAAATAGAAGTATAAAAATCGTTTCACTGGGAATAACGCAATGTAATTCAATGAAAGGATATCCAAAGGGTTGCTTATTAGAGCGAGGAGAAACGGGTCTTAGACTAGAGTTCTTCGATGTTTACATAGATGTCTTTTGTATCTCACTTTTTCTAGTACAACTTGTCAACAGAAAACTTGAAACGTCGACAAGACCTGCACAATCGGGAAAAGCGATTACATATTTATAAATACAAACTTTTTTTATGTTAATAACAGTCTTTAATCAATTATTTTCTTCTTTGTTTCAGGTATGTTCGTGTTATGGCTATAGTAAATCTCGCATAATGATCTGGTAAGAGAAACTACATATAAACAATTTATAAATTTTACACACGAGTGAGAATAAGATTTAATCTTTTTAAAAGTTCACCAAAACGCTTTCATGTGACATTTTGTGGTTTTATTGATTCGATAAATATTAATTTTCTATTATTCATTCAAAAAGCCATTTGCTTTCCAAGCATCACTTCTAAATTGAAGATTCAATTACATATGTATTGTTTCGGAAGTTCATACCCGATATTTATAGCTATATTGCATTACGACCTCGCTGTAGCTTCTCCGCAGATTACAATAGCACATATTACGAGGTGCACACGTTTCTTTGTCGGTGTGTGGGAGGGAAAAGACCTAGAACTCGGGAAAAGGCCATATACATAGAATGGAGTTTACCCACTGTTAATAGCACAATAATCGATGTTCCTTGTAAGAGGAAAATTCAGATCGAATAACAAACACTATTTTTTAAATTGATAATACCAGTAAAATGGACGAGTTAAACATATAATGCAAAATTAAACTTCCTATAGAGAGAAAACTTCTAATTGTTATAATCAGTTTTACTGAATATGTATAAACATTTTTATTTTTGGATAAGCTCTCTATTATATTGATATCGTCGAATATATTCTTCTCCCTGCTAGAATTACTATTTTATCTATCTACGTGCAATTTTCTCTGTACGTATATAGAGTTTTTTTCTTTTTCCTCGTGCCGCGATTTTTTCGGATGAATAAATTAACATTTTCCTGTTCGCTAGCTCGTTCTCGAGTTCACTGCCGCATTTCTTGTGGAGGGGGGCAGTTACAGTTAATTATGTCAAAGGTCGATCTCATTCCGCATTCTGCTTAATACTTTTATTTTATGTTTTGATGTCATTTTTATTAAGCATGCTTTAAAATAATGAAATATTTAAGGCTTTGGCGCATTTTAATTATCATACATACTTTCAAATATATATGTCAGGTTGGGAATTGTCTCTTCGTTAAATTATCGCCTGACGCGAGAGTATACATATTTGATATTTGATAAAAAAAACGTTTTTCCGACAGGAAATCGTGCTGAATAAGTAACAATATTGGTCAGTATTAATTGAATATGATGCAAGTGGGTCACGTTGTCCACGTGCACGGCATTAAGAGTCAATTAGTAGTTGTGACCGCAAGTCAGAATTAAACGATTGTAGCCATTGTTTATAAAGAATTCATACAACTTTTTTTATCACGATAGGTACGGCATGAAAGTGTCTGAAATATTTATATATTCCACTTTGCATCTAAACTAATTCATTCAACTTTTAATTCGATGCATACAAGTGTGCTGAAATCTCATTTTCTTCAATTTTGTTCATTATTTTTGTTCGTTTGTAAATTGTAAATGATGACCTTTAATGCAAATAATATAATTTCAAATCTTTAGTTAGTTATTTCACTTGTATAAGTTCGAAGGGTGAATAGGGCTGAACGAGTGGGTGGTCGTCGTCTTCCAGTTCCACGTGTAGGTTGAAGGTCATTGCGATCCAGAAGCTATACGACCTTTGGGCTTCGAGTCAATTTAGCACTACAGGCCGAACAGTCCGTTTACTGTCGGTAATTACAGGGGGTTCTCATTGTCCACTGATTAATCCAATCGCGAGAACTAATAAATCCCTTTTAGTCTACTTCGATCTCAATCGTCGTAGGTCTTTCAATTATCGTTCATTGAGGGTTTTCTCTTATTGAATTTCCATTCGAGATACCTTGATGTAATAACTGCTTGAACCTTATCAACACGAAGGTTTAATTGATTGTGCTCTGCCTGCTTAATACGTTGCGTTTATTGCCAAGGCTGAATATTTTGTGTTGCTGTTCATTTGAAGCATTTCAGAGTCGAGATAAAAGGAATCGATTTTATGAATGTTTTCTTACAATTAGTCATTTGCAGCTGACATCAAGTTTTCATTTGAAAATTCCTGGTTTGAAGGATTTCAAAAGTTTTTAAAGATTTTTAAGGAATTTACAAGATCTCTTGAGATTTTGAAAACTATTAAATATTCGACCTTATGGAATCACTTGCGAAATCTCTGGCTTGAAATCTCCTGCTTTTTCTTTGCATTTCAAATGATTTCAAAATTTTGCAAGAGGTTGACAAGAATTTTAAAAGATTTCAAAATAATTCATGGAATTTAGGAGATTTCAAAAATTTTTAGTGAATTGTTAAAGAAATTTTAAAAACTTTGTTAGAATATTGTAAGAGCTATCTATACAAATACCGGATGGAAACATTGACTGCGTTTCCTTTTGTGGAATCTCTATCGTGTTAGCGCTCTCCTAGGACACAGTGTATTATGTTTTAATTGGGTCGGCTGTTTAATATGAAATGCAATTGATACTTATGAACGGTTTAATTGCTCTCTGGGTTTCCATTATGATAGCCAACACTTTAACATAAATCCTACTCAACAATGTCACTTGGATAGATCGACAAAATACAAACTGACTTTTCGCTTTCCTTGCATTGCAATAAATGTTTCCTGTAATTAAAAATAAGTATTGCAGAGTCCTTGTATTAACGTTTATGATATCTCGATATTTTGTTAGATATAATCAATTTATACTTAATATAAAATTCTCAATCTTCTTACTTTATACGCTTAATTATCTTGGCTTCATCTAATTTACATATTAATGTTTCTGTTTTATGATGCAAGTAGAACAAAAAAAGAGTTATTCGTGCATTATTAGTCTTATTTTAACGATGTTGCTTCTTATCCTTTTACCAGTACGATAAAATTTATAGCACCCGCAATCTTCTCTACTTATCATATTGCCATTCATAACGTTTTATTGTTTTTTTTTAACTCGTTAAATTCTAATACAAAAGGATTTAGAGTTGTTATTAAAGTTGGAAAAGTTGTATGAGTTGTATGAATTTTCTGCTTACGTGTCTCCATATTGTGATTCTGAAGAGGAAAGCTCGAAGAAAAGCTGTTGCTCCTCGTCTAATAGGAAGTGGTCTTTATTCACTTTGTATTGCACCCCCCTTTATTGTTCTTCAAGGTGTAAGTACCTAAAATTTCTCAAGTTAATATGGCGATTATCAAATTAAAACTGAAAAGTTTCAAACTACTCAGATTTTAAGTAGGGATTAGAAGATTACCCAAAATAAAATTTATTTTGGTTTGGGTGCAATTTCTAAACATAAAGGTAATCTATTTACACCGGTTTTTCGAAGGCGGGGAATACCTAAAAACTGTCGCCTCGTCCGCTGTCTGACTTACCTGTCTGGTCGGATGATGGATTTACAACTGTGCTTAGTCTCGTTAAAGATAATACTTTCAGTGACGATCATGAGCGGTTTGAATATTCCTCAAATTCTATTTTCCCTAATATTTATTTTATGGAAAATTATCAGACGGAATAGCAATTTGCTGTAACTTTTATAAATAAAAATTATAATTTTATAAATCAAATTATAATTTGGTATAATAAATATTAAGGAAAACTTTCGTGTGGGAGGAGTGTAGTAATGAAGGTTCACATTTCCTAATACTGACTTTCGAACTTGTTTGCAAGAATTTAGTTATTTATATGAATCTTCTTTCCTTTTTATCATACTACTTCTTTCCTTCCAATTCATATTATTGAATCCTTTTTCATTCATCTTTTAAACTTTCCACTGGATAAAGTATCCGAATAAGAAAATCTTTACGTTTAGTGAAAGCTGAAGTCACTGATGCTTGCCGTTGCTTGTCCTTGGTTTCGTATTTAGTAATCCGTATAACTTTAAACTAGTTGAGAGGGATTTTCGTTTAGCAAATTATTTTCCTGTATTTTATTTTAAAAATTTTCAACTTTTACCATATCCATTGTCCATTTACCATATATGAGAATAAAACACTAAGTTTATCCATATTATAGATTAAAAAGGATGAGAGAAAATATAATACTTTTGAAGTTTAGTAGTATATTTAATATAGTATTTCTGGAATTTGGACACTGGTTTGCCATGTTTTAACGGCCTTCTGCTTTTCTATTCTACCCCAAGCTCCATCCACGCGCCCTTTTACTGCTACAGCCCACCCCCCTCTTTTGCTTTTACCCCAAACCTAAACTCTCAAAGCAATCTCCTCGCTCCTTCTCTCCCTCTCTCTCGTCATTTCGACAGTCTATTCTTCTCCCTTCGAGAGTCGCACGTAGGACTTTAAATGTAGTTTCGGTGGCTTCAACCTTAACTATACAAACCTGCCTCTCAGTCTTCTACCTGACTCGGTTCCAGGTTCCGGTTTGACCTGATCCGTTAGTCTCGTTCGTGAGCAAACGTTGTTACTTCCGTCAGTGCAGTGCTTTGTATGTTTCAAGTAAAGGATGTAAATGTGTCAAGTGTAGTTAAAAGTAATCACAAAAGGTTGGATATGGTAAAAAAACATTGTGACAACCGTGGGATAGTGAGAATGTGAGGCAAAAGTGAGATTAAATGGATACTATCGGACGGACACCGAAGATGCGTACAAATTTCATTGCGATGCCAATATCAAACCGATATGATCCATTGGGATTATCTTTAACCAGGCAAGTGTTGTTTCGTATGTACTCCGCTTATGTTGTAATAAAATTTGTTGAGGGAGAGTTTACTGATCGTTAAACCGTAAAATTTAAGTGATCGAAGACGTAGTTTGCTGAATATTTTTTAGTCGCTTGTCTGCATGTCAGGGTTTGAATGGAGAAACGTTTTAACGTGTTTAGGGGTGGCATTTGTTAACCATCCCTCAAAGAATCGAAATTGGGAGAGTTGTTGAGTTTACTTTGGCTTAGGGGACGTCATTGACCTCAACACGCGTAAGTTGCACATTGTTCATCCCTTTTCGTTACGTCTTTTATCGATTCTGAACAAATGTCTGGAGGTTTGTAATGGATCTAAAAATTAGATAATTCTTCATGAAGAAGTTGTATTTCCATTGCAGGCTTTCTTAAATGCGAAAGCTAACTGAAACAAATAAGAGAAAGAGGATTCTTGAGGATTACTCAATTACTCTCCAGCTGGCATAACTATAATGGAAAGAAATTCAACAGTGATTGGAAATGATGGAATATTCAAGTAAATAAACGTTGTATAATGGCACTAATTAAGTGTAAATAGAAATGATAATCAATAGTTTTTAGACGTCTTTAATTTCGATCATATGAAAATGATGACATAGTGGATTTTGAACAATATTCATCTCGTCGTATATTTACTTCAACAGGCGTGAGTCGAATAAGTTTCTAAGTCGGTTGTGGTGATTTTAGAGCGGACTGTAATTAGCCGAACATTCTACGTTTCATGTTACCTGAACTGAAATTACACTCATGTATTCATTGTGATTTGAGATACACTTCCGAAAAGGGTGTATCTCCGATTTCCTGGAAACTGCGAATACCTATTTATTTTGATGCGCTAATTACGAATTTGATACGTGGGTGTACGCAGTTTCAAGTAAATTGGAGTGTACTCTTTTTGGAAGTTCACTGATGATTTGAAAACATCGCACAATATTAAATATCCGTTTTCAATTGGGAACAAAGTACATTTTAACTTGAACCTTGATACCGAAAACCTTAGATTTTTCTAAAAATAAATAACCTTCGTGTTAAGACATTGTTTCAAACTAAAGCGTTTCCATTTCACGACTATTGGATAATGTTTACACAATTTCGTGTGCGCGAGTCAAGTTACTTTCTATACTACTAACTAAAGAGACAGAAACGAGAAACGTTTTATGATCGGGATGGTTACCGACAGAGAGTCGTCCCGCCGATGGTATATATTTCTACTTTTGTAATCTACTTTATCTAATCAGAGCATAATTATATTTTCAAAGATTATTTTTTTGCGGAGGGAAGCTTTACACGTTTAGAGTGTTAAGCTCTACTGAAAAGCTAATAATGTATGGGAGCATTCTTGCTTTCTGTAGATGATCCTTTTCAAACGGGTTTATGTGAATCGTGAAGAATCGCGTGCAAGTATTCATTTAAAAGGACGACAAAGCCGGAAAGACATGAAAGAGGAAGCTCGAAGGTGGAAGGGGTGAAATCGGTCATCACACGGTGAAGACCGGAAGTAGTTCGATGAATAAAAAAGAAGTAGCCCAGGAACTCAGGCGGGATACGCGATACGTCGTTGACTTTATGAGATCTTTGTTATTATATATTCATTTATCTACATTCGTTCAATTTCAGTGTTGGGAAACAATTTTACTGAAATCATATATACTTTACATCTGCCACTGCGATAAAAATATATAATAGCGAGAAAGCAGCATGAATTTGTCTTTATATTACGTGGAGAGAGCGCAGTTTGGTTATAAGAATCGAATGTTTGTATGACCCAATCCAATTTATACATAAAAAATGTCTAAAAATAGAAACAACTGCAAATCTTTAAACTATTTTGCGAGAAAGTTATTCGTTGCATCTTTTTAATTTCAACTGGGGAGTAATGGATTTATAGTTAGCATTAATTATAAAGTTAAAGGAACTTTTCTTTTGTGATGCTTTCAGTGCTAAATTAATTTCCTCAATTTCTGTGCATTTTCTGATTTAGAATTCGTCGAAAAATGCGTGGACTTTTTCCAAACACGTGCAGTCAAATGGAGCATCGTGAACCTGCGCTCCATCGTCTTTATATTTCTTTGTTGTTGTTTTATGTTTCTTTATTCGTCCATTTGTTTTTTTAGCGAGTTTGTGATTTATGTTTCATTTTTCTTTATATCTTTCGCATTACGTGATGCACATATTATTATATTTGATGATTAAAAAATGATGCTTTTATCTGATAACAGATTGGAGGAATTTTATCCAAGAAAATTAAACTAGAGTTACATAAAATAAACGGTGAAGTTGAGGAATTCGTTAATCTTTTGTAATGAGCTGTACTTCTTTTCATATAGTAACAGAGATATTCTTTCTATATTTATGTCTTTATCTTCACATGTCACTCAACTGATAAGATAAAAGTACGTTCGAAGCAGAAAAGATTCGTTAAGTTGACTTTACAGGAAGTTTGGTTATCCAAGGTATGAAATGAAACTATTTTTGTATTTCAAACAATAAAGTAGGAAAAAACAACATTTTTTGGGAATACGTAAGAATTCTTTTTTTTTTTAAGAGACGAAATCCGTCAAACGATAAGAATGCCCTCCTCCATTGAAAAAAGGTTCGGTCAGGGTGAATAATCTGCTTGAGTTATTCGAGGTTTTAGGTAATAGACTTCTCTTTTCAGTGAAAATATTTGCTGTTGCTAACGTAAAGTTGGCAAAACTAAACTACTTTCTCTTAAAGTAATCATGAGTCATAGACCCTTAAGTCAATCATAAATTCTGCCTGTCATACTTCTTTCGAACTGTACCTTTAATTGCCACTAGTTTGGTCATATTTACAAAGAAAAGTATTGTTCGAAATTGTCAAGTATTTACTTAAGTCATTTTCTAGATCTAAAAGTATTATCTATGTTTAACACCCAACACTGATTTTTAATCTCCGTCTCGTCATAAAGCTTTCCAAAAATGAATTAACCTATTCTTTATTGTCCTTTTGCGAGTGCTTTTATCTTATTTCGATGCCCACCTCACGCGGCGCCATCTTTCCAGCATCGCGAAGTCGGCATCGCTATCGGCATCATCGGAGGAGAGAGTGGTTTATGGAGAAAATGGAGAGTGGAGTGGCCGAAACCGGAGAGTACCGAATGTCGTGCGCGTTGAGGGTGAGTGAACGTTTTGGGGGTGTGTGTTGAATAGGGGCAAAGAACGGCGCGGCGGACGGCAGTGGTTGGCACACATCCACATTGGATATAGGGGTTTAGAGTCGTGGGTGGGGTGATTTTGTGCGCGATCCCCGTGCGATGGAAAGGTGTGTGGAGGGGCGAGAGACGCGCGACGACGCGACTACTATTGCCCTCTCTCGCTTTTCATCACGCGCGTTCTCTCTCCCTTCATTTCTCACAAGCATCTCACTCTGACTGATAGTGTCTGCCAATAGACTCGCTTCGCTTCCTCTCGTCGAAAGCGTGACGTAGGTCAGGATACAACTTTCCGCTGTTCCCCTGGTCATGCAAGGGTACGCGCTGCCATGCGCTGCGCGGTCATTCGCACTGCGTTTTGCGTTTTTAACTAAAGCTCCCTAAATACACCCCCTCCCTTCTCCTCCTCCCCCACCCATCTCACACCCTCAATCGTACCTCTTTTTGCTCTTTCTGTTATATCCGCACCCTTCAGTAAACAAACCGAATGTCCAGATAGATATATCGGACTCATCAACTGTTGTCAAAACATATATTCCCAAAACTGATATCTTTCGAGGGAGGATTTATATGGATCATTTTTTATATAGCTTGTTTAAGTTTTCAGATACATACAAGTTTTTTGAATGCACAATCGACTTTTGTATACCGCTTAACTCATTTAGCGTTCATATCAGTTAGAATCTGAGTACAGTGGAGAGCCGAACCTGAAACCTGAACCGGAAGATGATTTTGTCATTTTCTATCATATTGCTCCATTCTCCATATCGCTTGTCATGTGACCGCTGGAGAGATATGCTCGGAGATAGGGCAATATGATAGAAAAGGATATAGAACAACTCAGAGGTGTCCAGGTTTAGGGTTCGGGTCTCCATATTGTGGGTTGGACGAAATAAGCTATTGAACGGTAGAAGCGAGAGTCGACTGTAGTTTTAAAAGTTTTGTTCTCCATTTTTTCAAGTTTTTGTGTGCAGAAATTTCAAAATCTGACTTTGTGCGTTAGTCGCTTATTTCTACATATATGCTTGGTCGATATTTATACAATACTTTCAATTTTACTTGTAGCGTGTTTTGAAAACATACAATAAATAAGGTGGAAAATTTATGATAACCGATTTATGGAAATACAGTGAAGCAACACGAGTTTTGGTTTATATTTATACGATGTCGATCAACGTCTCACCCTCGACTTCACCCTTCGAAATTATTGGATTCAAGTCTGGCGATGTAAATCTGAAATATGTGGTTCGATTTATAGAGACTATAGTAAATTTAAATGGTATTTTCGATTTGAATTTGCTGTCTCTTAAAAAATATTTAAAGTGTGTATGTGAATTTTTTTTTATAAGTCGATCAAATTTTACTATATCATTTACAACAAAAACTGAATGACATCACAATGACATTATACAGTCTATTCATTTTTCTATTTAGAAAACATTAATCAAACGTTACTTCGATTTTGCGGAAGCTGTTGCTTTAAACTTTCGAAGAATGAGAGTGCACCTTTCCGTGAGTAATCGCATTTTGCCCGAATCAGTAGATACGGAAAATTACAGTCCAACATCAAAGTAGTTATTGCGATGAGATTCTTTGTGGAATAAAGCAAAAAAGTATTTTATCTCGGAAATCTCAGCCAAACCCTTTCAGAAATTAACTTTTTAAATTCCTGCATCGAATTTCAATACACATTGTTTATATTGATTTCTGTATTTTAACCGTTTTCTTTTTTGTCTGTTTTAGGTAAGTTCAATTCTCATGGAGGACACCTTCTGGGTGAGCTAGATTGTGCATTTCTTTTTTTTATTACATTCTCTTTATTAACATAAATAACGTATCGTATGCAAATTACTACATAAAAAAAAAAACACGAGTTTCTTCAGTTGAAATTGCGAACAGCCAGCAAAGTTTTGTATGCTTATCTTTTTTTTTCGTATACAAATTGCTTTTACTGATATTACTTTCCTGATAATATATATATATATATATATGGGTGATTGTAAGATTGTGGGCAAACTTGAGGTCCCAGTACTATATAATTTATAATGAGCTCTTTTTGATTTTTTAAATTTATTTAATAAATACTTATTATCATTCTGAACAACAATCTGAAAACAATTTTTTAATTTTTATTCTCATTTTATTTAATTTCTTAAGAAAATACCTCAAAAGTCATTCTTTTCCGGTTTATACACTGTCCCAACCTCAATCTGTGCGCGGATAAAACTATTTTATCCATTTATTTCCAAAGAAAACTAAAAAATGCCTATTGTATTATGTTTATGAATTCCGAAGGTACAAATATCTAATTTAAAAAATTTTTTGGACGCCAAATAAATAG
>UCOH01004513.1:0-10293 GCA_900474275.1 Synergus japonicus | reverse complement strand
GTATTAGTGAAAGTTAAATTGATTTGTAAAATAACACGTTCTTGGGATAATTCGAAAATAATTGGTTCTACTGAAAGTTCTAGAATAACTACTCCAAAATGGCAGATTACCTGCGTCCCTTATCCAACTATTCATAAAGAATGAGCAATAAGTATTTAAAATAGACGTAAAAAAGCAATCACAAATAATTTTTGTCTTTTATTGAATTGCACTTATACTTATCATATCCTCCACAAAATTCATTCTTAGCTTTAAGTTATACATACAGAATCGTCGCCTACTCCTAATGGTCAATTATAATTAATTCATCAATGGCCCAATCTTCATAACTGTTGTCAGGTAAGAAACGACGAATGACGATGGGAATCTTACGCTGTTTTAATTCTTTCATAGCAATTTGCAAGGGATCTGTTTCTCCTTCTAATTCTACCATAACTGGTGCACACATTGCAATTTGTAAAGCTCGTGTTCCTAGCACTCTGGCTCTTTCGTATCTGGAAAAGTGAATATAATAATTCAGTTTACAATTTACTTTAAAATAATACATAAAAGAGGTATAATTATTATCAAATATTCTTACTTAGTCATGTATCGAGTCGTTATTCTTTTCGAGGTTTGAACTTTCGCCGTAGTCTCTCCTGAAGGTAACAGTTCAAAATTGTCCCCATCTTCTTCTTGAGGTTCCAATTCGATGTTGTCTTCCTCCTCATCATCGAAGTCGTCTGCGATTCTGAAAAGAACATTTTAATTTACTTATTCCAATAATTTATGGATGATAACAATTACAAAATATGACGTATATACAAAATAGAGAATGGGTATTGGGTATTATAAAAAGGCAACGAATTAAACTTTTATATATAACCAATCCGAAAAGAAAAGGTAAAAAAATTATTTCTAATTCTAATAATATGTTAATTCAGGTATTATAAACTTACTCGTCACCGTCAAAGTCGTCATCAGCCATATTTATAGGTTAGCAAGTACAAACAACTCTTAGCAAAGATCTCACGTGCGTTTCCCTCAAAGACGCCAGCCGTAATGACAACACATTCAAAATATTCACCATTCACATCAGATTTGACGCGTTTCCATGGAAACAATGAAAAGATAGAGGGCAGCACCTGGAGCCTATACTCTACTGCGTATGCGTTGAACTCCGTATCTGATTGGTTGCTATTCGCGCGCAATTTGAAATTCTAAAAAATATTATACATTTCAAATTGCGCGCGAATAGCAACCAATCAGATACCGAGTGCGACGCATGCGCAGTAGAGTACTGGGCTCGAGTTGGGCAGTTGAGGCCACTGTCAAAGCTGCCAAAGATTGTCAATTGTCAAGATCGTCAATTATCAACATCAATGTGTAAACAAAACAATATAATCAGCAAGTGTATGTTTATAAAGTGGAATTAAAACAATGAAAAAATAAGTGTTTTGTGATAATTGTGCTACCGTGAAATAAAGGAAAACAAAAGCTTGTAAGATATTCTCATATTCTAATTCTTTTTAAAAAAATTCATTTTACTATCCATATCCATAAACCAAGTTACTATTTTTTGGACCTAATTGGTATTGTGGTATTAATAATTAATATTTAAATTGTTAGAAAACAGGAAATATTGATTCATTAATTTTCAATGAAAATTTCTTTTCTTATCTCTCAAAGCTACTCCAAAATATATTGAAAGTAGGAAAACTCCAATTTTGGCAAAAAATTCTTTATATAAGAACTTTTAAATTATATTTCTTTTGCTTCTTCTTTTTTTAAAAAGGGTACCGATGCAAAGCAAAATAATCTTTTATTAATATTCATTCAGTAAAATGGAGATATGACATTTTTAAGCTATAGTATGATCTGGTATGATTCTTACTTGTACAATATTTTTATTATTTGTATATACATTCTTTAATCATAATACTTGTATACTTATCAAATAAATGATACTTTTACAGAAAGGTGTATGTAACCGGCAAGAAAGGAAGGAAAGATTCCTCAGATTTCAATAATTCCAAGACAGCTGGAAAGCTAGATTAAAAAAAATTTAGAGATTTCACTTTTGGACCCAAATGATAAGCTCTAAATTTAATTCTCCATTTTACTCAACGAAAATTATAGATAAATATTTTTTCGCTTTGTAGGTAAAAATTGATTAATTTTACAGAGGGAAAAGATTCCAAATTTAATATCTGTTGAGTAAAACGAAGAAATCGAATTTTTAGATTAGAACTTGGCTCCAACACCCTTAAGGCACCTTCACTCTATAAATTATTTTACAAATCAATTTAACTTTCACTAATACTTAAATCAAAATCAAAATTAGTAACTATGTACTAATGTATATTGAAGGTAATGCGAATAAACCAATTGTGGGCACTTTTTGGAATACTTTATTAAAATGAATTGTCAGGATTCAAATAAAAGTAAAAATTTATTAAGTTAAAAATAACTATTCGATACAAGGTCTTCGGTCTTATTTACTTGCCCATTTTCCTTTAAATGTTGAAGGTATTCGCATCCCCTTCAATAATATTTAAAAGATTTGCTTGAATTTTAAAAGGATTCAAGATTGAAAAAATGAATCTTGTAGTCACCCTAATTTCATCTTCACCCAGCACCCTTACTTGTACCAATATTTCTATTATTCCAATGTACCAATATTTGTACAATTGCACCAATATTTTGATTAATTATAATAATTATAATAATAATTATTATTTATTATATTATTATCCTCTAATGATAATATTTATATATTTATCAAATAAATGATACTTTTACAGAAAGATGTTTGTAACCGGCGAGAAAGGAAGGAAAGATTCCTCAGATTTCAATAATTCCAAGACAGCTGGAGTAGAGATAATTGTATCTGAGATTGATGACTTTGATTCTACAAAAAAGCAAAATAATTTACAAGCTGTTCAAGATGTTTCGGTGTTAAGTGACATGGAGGAAGAAATCAAGAGGTTGTTGCATGCAAAAGCTGCTCAAACTAACTTAACAGCTACTAGTGTTAAAAATATCCTCGAACAGTTTATCACAAAGAAACACGTGATGGCTCTGGTTAATATCAACAAATCTGGCGAGGACGAGGAAATTTTCTACGAACCAAAATTGACACGATCAAAAGAAAAGTAAGTTTGTAATTTTCATAAGTAAATCTTCTTTCTAATTTATTTTTTATCTTCCTTATTCAGGAAATTGGAAGCGAAGACTATGTCAAATATTTCCTGGTCAGTGACACCTGTGAATTCTGCGGAAGTTCAACTTTTGTTGGACAAAGAATTACCTGAAGATTTTTCCGATGAGGAATACAGACCAGATGAAAAGCAGCACAGCGACGACGACGGGGAATCTGATTATTCTTTTGAATCTGATTATTCCTTCAAAATTGATGAGGACTCGCAATTATCGCTCCCAGTCCTGACTCCTTTTCTTCCTGCTGACGATTCAATGTCGTTGAAAAAACATGATTCAAAAGATATTCAACTTTTGATGGGAAAACCTGAAGATTTTTCGGATGACGGTTGCAAAATGCACGAGGAGTATAAAAATTTCTTGCAGGATTTTGCTCAATATTTAACTCAAGAAGTTAAAATGAGGGTCGATCTAGAAGCTGATGACGAGTATAATGCTGATTTGGACGAAATTATAATGGCGTTTAAGGTTTCTGGGCCGGAATTGAATAAATTAATGGACGAATTGCTTGAGTACGCTAATATGTACGAAGGACACTCGCAGACTGAAAATAGAGAATCGCCAAAAAAAGGAAAATCTAATGAAACACCAATTATTTCAGTTGCAAATAACTCAGCGGTGAGGGAAAAAGATTCTTCTGTTGCCACATGTGTACATCCCACAGGGTCGCCACTGATAAAGAAAACTGGAATTTTTTTTAATTCATAGCGTTTATTACTTGAATTTTGAATACCTGATTTCAAGATTATAATGGATTTAACAAGATTTGAAGGTATCTTAAAGAATTAAAAAAATTCGAGTGGTATTCTAATATTTCAAAGAGTTTAAAAAGTTTCTAAGGAATTTCAAAATATTATAAAAGATTTAATGTAATCAAAGGGATTTCATATAATTTTAAAATAATTTTAATTTTTGAACTTTTGGATAATTTCATGGGGTTTAAAAAGATTTAATAATGTAAAGTTCTTTTTTGAAAATTTAACTGTGTAATTAAACTAATTTAATTTATTTAACTAATTACTAATAATAGTTATAATTGATAAAATAAATGATAAAATTTGTTTATTAAATTTTCATCACTTTTACCAGAATTTATATTATATATTTTAATTCGAAGTTTTAAAATCATTGTCATTATTTACATACTAAGTCAATCAAGATTTAATAAATATTTAATATTAAATATAGCGAGGAAATTTTGCCTGATGTTTAAGTGGCCACCCTATTCTCAGATGATATTTTGTAACTAATTTTCATTTACTTTTAGATTATACCGGAACAACCTATGCCAGCTTTAATTGTACCAAATTTATCAACATTGTTAAATATCGAACAGCGTCATTTGCTACGGGTTCAAATGCGCCAACACGTCCAACTCATGACTCAACACTTTCTAATGAGCTACAACCATCCAGAATATCATAAATACTCAAAGTCTTGTAAATCTAATCTACAAAGCGTGAGGTAATATTTTATAAAACTTAATTTAGTTTAGCAATTAGGAAAACAGAAGAAGAAGACATTTTTTTTGGGTTGGACCCCAAAAATAAAAGTAAGGTCAAATAACAAGTACAGCTCCAGGTAAATTAGGATCGGAAAAATAGGATTAGACGCCCCCATAATGGAAATCTGAGAATGAATGATATACTTGTGGTCAGGTCTAATTTATTATGGAAATTAGAGTTTCAATATCTCTCCCTAGAAATCGTTATCGAAATGTTTATATTTTCAAGAGATTAGATTATTGAATTTTTTATTAATAGAAACAAAACTTTAAATCAATTGTTCAAATAACAAATAAACGTTCTGATAATAGAGAAACCACTAGATAAGTTTCGAGATAACAGATTATTACTGTTCAGAAAAGTCTTAACATATAACAGACAAACCTTTAGATAATTTACGAAGTTCCTTTAACTAAATTATAGATTTTAATGACTTTTGAACTAGGAAAACAGAAGAAGAAAAAGAAATTTGGTTTGAGTTGAACCCTCTAAGTACAAGTTAAGTACAACTTCAGGTAAATTAGGATCGGAAAGATAGGATTATAGGTATAATTATGGGGTTCTTATTATTATTTCCTAATTTACCTGGAACTGTACTTGTTATTTGTGTTTGAATGACATTTCTTCAAGACCTTACTTTTATTTTGAGGATCTAACTGAAAATAATCTTCTTCTGCTTTCTTAGTTCAAAAGTCACACTTTAGAGTTAAAGTTACTTATTTTGACACTAAATCCAAAATTTGTTTAGGTTCAGTTCATTTCAATTATTATCAGATATAAAGAAAAAATAATTATTGTTTTTGCTTTAAGGGTGTTGGAACCAAATTATAATTTAAAAATTCGTTTTCTTCATTTTACTCAACAAATATTAAAATGATAATTTTTTCCCTCTGTATAATTAATCAATTTTTAACTAGAATTATGCGTACAGAGCGATAAAATATCTAATTTAAATATTTTTGAAATAAAATGAAAATATTGATTTTTGAATTTAGATTTTGAATTCCTCGTTTTATGCAAAAATTATCGATTTTAAATATTTTTTCGCTCTATACGCAGTTTTATATTTGAAAAAAGATTAACGCTACAGAGCGAAAAAATATTTATTTATAATTATCATTGAGTAAAACGGAGAATAGAATTTTGAGCTTAACACTTGGGTCCAACGCCCTTAATGAAAATTACTGTGTGAATATTTGCAGAATTAAAAATGTACTAATTTTTTTTTTATATTCGCAGTTACCTAAGCAGTGGTCCACATTCCGCATTTAATGTGGACAATATATCGCACGCTTTAAAAGCAGTTGCAGATTGGGAAGAAATGCACGAAGATAAGAAATTTTCTGAAGAGTACTTCGACTTTGTGGCTCAAGAAATAAGATTGGCTCATGCAACTAAGAAAGGCCGTCGTATCTATGCTCAAAAATTTCATCCGAAGTTGGAGCAATTAATGATAGAGTGCAAAGCTCTCACTTATCCACACCTGTTACCTCATATGTTCTGCAGAGGTACTTCCGAGAAGTCGAAACATATTCCGCACTTTACTTCTGAACTAAAGTAAGGAGAAGTAAAGTTTTTAATTTTTTATGAACATTTTTTTCCTTGTGTCTATAAAGAAACACTGTTGCAAATTATTTCAGGGGCTTTCCAAGAATTTCCAGGGATTATAAAGAAATTTTAAGAGATTTAATACGTCATTTCAGTAAGTTAAAATTTGTTTATTATTTTGAGGTATATCAACAGATTCTAAAAAATGTTTTATGATTTCAAGGGATTAAAACAAAATTTCTGAAATTTTTGGATATAGTTACAAAATACTTTAAGAGATTTCAAGGACTTTAAGGGATTCAAAATCTGGTGAAAATACCTTGAAATATTTAAAAAAAAAGAAACTAAAATTTCGTAAAATTTTTTAAAATTTCTTGATACACCTGAAACTCTTGAAATCCATAAAAAGTATAAAATTGTTTAATATAATCTAACTTTTAATTTAAATAGTTTTTCCCATTACGATTTTTAATTCAACTTTATACAATTGGAACTTTTTCATTGGAAATAAGTAAATTTTGTATCACACACTTTGAAAGTTAGGCTGTACAAAATATGAATACATCTATAAAGAGAAAAGATATTTAATTTTAATAATTCTTGATTATATTGGGAAATTTAATTTAGAGATTAGATTTTTGATCCAACGCTTAAGCCCTAAAAACTTAATAGTAAAATTAATGAATTTTTATTTCTAGTTTAATTGCATTAGGATTGGAGGAATTCTACCCTCATGTTTTGGAAAACAAAAATAAAAAGTGGTCCAAAACTCAGACGGCAATTCTTAATGACGTTGTGCATTTGATAAGAACGTATCTGGTTCCGTGTCGAGAACAAAGTGGTTTAGTTTATCATATAAAACAGTGTAATTCGGCTGATATAGATAATCCAATCAAGGTAATTTTTATTACTTTTATTATATTTTCTATACAAGAAGTAGTTTAAATTAAGATAAAATAGGAGGATTTAAGATCTATTTTATTTGATTTTTAGCATTATCACCTAACCGGAAAAGCTCCCAGAACAATTCATTGCATCACATTAGAATCGAAATTACTTTCTCCCAAAGAACAGCCAATCTCTTTTCTGCCTGAAAGATGGCAAGCTTGTGTAAGCAAGGTGAGTAGTAATAAATAAAATATATTATTGAAGTGGTGATCACTCTGGAAATCTGACATATCTTAAAATTCCACAGAGTCCGTTAAAATCTATTAAAAAATCTTTATTATTTTAATTTAAATTTAAAAAAATCTTAATACTTTCAATTTACATGAAATCTCTTTAAATTTTTTGGAATCATTGAAATTTCTTGAAATGATCTTTTTTGAATCTTAAAAATTGTAAAATGTGGTATTCTAGAAACGTAAAGTTGAAGTTAAGGGCGTTGGACGCAAGTGTTAAGCTCAAAACTCCATTCTCTATTTTACTCAACGAAAATTATAGATAAATATTTTTTCACAAAAGGATGAATTCAAAATCTAACTTCAAAATTCAATATTTTCATTTTACTTAAAAAATATTTGAATTAGATATTTTCTAGCTCTGTACGCATAATTCTAGTTAAAAATTGATTAATTATACAGAGGGAAAAAATTCTCATTTTAATATTTGTTGAGTAAAATGAAGGAAACGAATTTTTAAATTTGAATTTGGCTCCAACACCCTTAAGATTAAAAATCTAAATACTAATTTCTAGACACAGAAGAATGAAAATTCTAGTAATCAGAACAGCGAGAAAGTTCTCAGTAAGAATCAAAATGTTCCTGTTATCAACTCGATTAAAAATATCAGATCGACTGTACGTTTGAGAAACCGCAAAATTGTAAAGAAAAAAATAATCCCCAAAGCCCGGCCAATCGTAAAAGTCAATACAAATTCAGATCCCAAAGAGAAGATTCTTCTCGATGTTTCGGAGACTTATAAAAATGAAGCTTTAAGGACTGAAAATCAGAGAGCTAAGGACATTTCAGCTAAGGCACTTAAGATAACGAATAAGCCGGATTTATTGATAAGTTCAGAAGCTTCTACGTCGTCTTCAATGAAAGAGGTCAGTTTGTTAATAAATGAAAGCAGCAGAAGTATTATAAACTTAATAATTCTAACTTAATAAAATTATTCTATATTCAAGGATAATCAAGACGAAATAACAACAATTGCATCTACAAAAATCAAGAAAAATACAAGCAGTGAGGAGAAAGCGAAGCACACTCCCCAGTTAGAAAAATTTGAGTCTAGAAACAAGTTCCACGAGGATGAGAGAGCAATCCGTGAGTATTAAAAATTTGGGTTCAAGTTTTAGCTTTAAAATTCATTTTCTTCATTTTATTCAACAAATTTTAGAGTTAGATATATTTCCAGTCTAGTGATACTGATATTTTTTATTAGAATTGTGCATAGAGAGAAATTTGTTTTAGTTATTTTTACTTTTGTATTCTTAGTTTTTTTTTTTTTTTTTTTAGAATTTGCCTCATCTTATCTGGAAAAACTGCATGGAGACTTGTCTTCTACTAATCCGGGAACCTTCAAAGCAATAGTTAAGCTATATCTGGATTACAGAGAGAAGCTGAAAAATATTAGACAAACTGAAAATGGTAATGAACATAATGAGATAAATGAAGGCAAAAATGGATCGTTGAACGAGAAACAATTAAAGGCTAACAAAATTAAAGCAACGAAGGACAATTTGGCTATTGAACTCTATAAAGATGTAACAGAAAGGTTGGCAGATTATCCAAGCCAGTGCTCAAATTTTCTCAACTTTCTGAGTTCCCATCAAGCAACGATGCTTAACAAATCCGTGGAATGGATGATGCTTAAAAAACTGCAAAAATTTCTAGATTTAGCACAAGATTTTTTAAAAAAACATCCTTCTCTTTTTGCGAAAGTGAAGCAATTGATAACACAACTTACTGCAGCTCCGCATTCTCCGAAAAATGTTCATGAAGTCATGGATCCTGTTCTTAAAGAATATCCTGTACTCATGGATATGATCCTACAAATTTTCCCCGAAGAGAAAAAACCTGAAAGGTAAAATATTCTCTTAAAGGTATTGGATCCAGATATAATCTTAAAATTGTTTTGAATTTCCTTTCAATTCAGAATTCATCTTGAATTGAATTGATTTGGCCTTGATTTGTGTAAAGTTTCTTTAATTTCTCTAGAATTCTTTTAAGGGCGTTGAACCCCAAGTGTTAAGCTCAAAATTCAATTCTCCATTTTACTCAAGGAAAGTTATAGATAAATATTTTTTCGCTCTGTAGCGCTAATCTATTTTCAAATATAAGACTGTATACATAGCGAAAAAATATTTGATTTCGATACTTTTTGCATAAAACGAGGAATTCGAAATCTAACTTCAAAATTGAATATCTTCATTTCACTTAAAAAATATTTGAATTAGATATTTTCTCGCTCTGTACGCATAATTCTACTTAGAAATTGATTAATACTACAGAGGGAAAAAAATTCCAATTTCAATATTTCTTGGGTAAAATGCAGAAATCGAATTATTATATTAGAACTTGACTCCAACGCCCTTAAATTCCTTTGAATTTCTTCAGCGTTCTTAATTTAAATGTTATTGACTGGGCTTGAAAATTTTTAGCAAAATTTCTTAGTATTTGAATTTTGTTTGTTGAAGTTTGTTTACAATTTGTTGTCACATATTTTTATTTAAAAATATCATTTGAAAATGAAGAGGTAGAATTTAGAAATTAGAACAATTTCGAGAATTTTAATAAGTTTATGAGATTTTGTAATTATTCCTTTTGCAGCTCGTTGGCACTTGAGAGTGTAACGTGTCCAGGGGAGCCAGACAATAGAACCAAAGTTTATGCGATCGACACTGCTGAGTTGTATAAATATATTGAATTGCCAGTTTCAACACAAGAAAATCCGAACAGTAGCGACAATTGTAAATGTAATATTCATGATGTGCCAAATCAAAAGCTCAACACTGCAAGTGAACATTGCTCTTCCTGTGGTAAAAGGGTAAGTAATTATAACATTATTAATTAATAATATTATATATATATATATATAT
>UCOH01004512.1:0-31908 GCA_900474275.1 Synergus japonicus | reverse complement strand
TATATATATATATATATATATACGTTGTCAATCAATAATCCTGAATCATCAATAATATTGATTAACCTTAAGTGATTAAGTACTCTCGAAAGTACTTTAAGTGAAAAGTACTTTCACTCATGAAAGTAACAAATTTTATCATTTATGTATTTGAAATGTATTAATTCGACAAATGCTGCAAATGATTAAGAATTGATATTTGAGAGAGGAAATCCGTTTTAGATAATGAAATTCCATTTACTGATAGATTTAAAGAAATGTTTAATGGCAGATATTAAATAAAGTTTAAAATATCTTATATTTTCGTTTGTTCTTAATTAATCTTGATTATTCTTAAATTGTAATTTGTATTATAATTATTTGAGGATTTTTGAGTATTATACTAATTCAGATTAATTTATTACAGAAATATTGAAATATGCTAAAGGACTCAGCAATAGAAATTCGATTTGAAGAGAAATTAAACTGTAATCATTCCAATTATGGATCGGTGGTTCAAAAAAAGTGTCGGTTGCATTGGAAAATGTACTTCTGGTCTAACCCGGAAAGAGCTTGACCAAATCACAGATAGTATTCACCAAACCTTGATTCATCCAAAGGGGATAGAAGTTTTTAGAAAATATTTAAATCAAGCTCATCGTAAGGATGATTTGGCCTGCTTAGACTTTTACGAAAAATGTTGCGAATTTATCCGCAAAGATGAATACTATGTGTAAGTATCATTTAAAAAACACATATTGATATTAACTATTTTAAGTAATTTCAATTATTTATTTAATTTAACATTATTATTTTTTTTAATAGAAGAACAGTCGATGAACCAACAATAGATTTCCTGAAAAACGACTTCACAACGGCTTTGGCGTTAGCAGAAGATATTGAAGTGCCAGAAATAGATTTTGCTATTTTGATGCGATTCGCCGAGGCATTAGATAGCGAATCCAGAGAAGCAATGCTTGCCGTTTTGAACGAGGCAAAACTTCGATTAATGGAACATTTAATAAATGCCCATAAAGGATTCAGAATATACGCCTTACAGCCTTGTCCTAGAACTAAGTAATGTTTTTTTAAAAAGAGAGAAAAGGAGTTAAATAATACGCATAGGTATCGTTTTTATTTTTCCTATAAATTACTCGATTTATTAAGACATGTATCTGTTCATTTCGTTTCTTGTACTTTATATTTCAGTACAAAAAGATAGTTTAAAAAGTGCTCTTGTAAATATTTCTCCTAAACTAAACTCTAAAATTTATATTTAAGTGAAAGGGTAAAATTAATGTAATTTTAAATTTAGTTGCAAAGAATGGGTATAAAGATTCATAGCTTTTTTTTATGTGAAAAGGAAAGTTTTTATAAAGGTGTTATTTTTATTATTACCCGCTCTTTCAGATAGAAATTCAGAATTTTTGTGCGAAAATGTATACATATTTATTTTTATACGTGCCTTTTAGGTAGTATCAGGTAGTACTTTGTATTGTACTAAATTCTTAGTTTCTTCGTTTATTTTGTATTTTTAATATCAAGTTCTAATAAAAAAACGATGATTCAAAATATTTAATTTGATCATTTTAATTTGATAAATTGTTCAATTTAGAAATATGTCCTATTAATCATGAAGATTATGATTCATATTCACAAATTTATCTTATTTTGAATTAATTCTTAAAAGCGCGCTCTTTTCACAAGCCAATCTCAAGTGCCAAAATAGTCACATAACTTAGGAAGGATCGATTATCCCTAGACATTTTTTTGAACGCTTTGTTTAAAATCATTTTCCGTGAATGCCACTAAAAATTGTTTATAATTATATGAATACCCTTATTTTTACATGTACATAGATATGTACATATAATTACTTACGTAATTATTGTTTAAACAATCACTTTAGATCCTTTAGATTTCAACTGAAAACTCCCTAAATAATCTAGTGATTTTTCTTGTTTTTTATATGGTCATAATGTGTTTACGACAACGACGGCTTGCAAGGAAAGTGAAATAGTGATTTGTTTGCGGCGTTTTGTAATTTCGTGATTTTTATGTGCACATGAGAGACTTCTGAAAGGAAAGCCTGATTAAGAAATTTGTTGCTCGTCCCTTCGAAAAATGGAAGGCAATGGAGAGCAGCAGCCCGCTGCAAGTACAGAGGCTCCGAACGAGCAGGAGCATGTCGAGGAGGGCATGGAAGAATCTTTTGATGAATCTTTTGAGGGCGAAGAATACAGGCATTTTTCTATGCCCCGAGGTCGAGGAGGCTTCCGGTAATTATGTTTCTTACATTTATAATATAGCTTTTTCATGAGAAGAAGCTCAGCCTCTCTCGGTACTAAGGTTAAGTTGTTTAATTTTTTTGCTACTCTGTTGCCACAACACACATCGTACGATATCGGTTTCAATCATTTCAATATCATAGTCACACCTCTCTCTCTTTCTCTTCTGTGGAAAATTCACTTTCTTGTTTTTACAATCTCACTTTCCTAATGAATCGAATCTAATTACTGCTATCAGATACAAATTTAATACTCGTTCTGTGGCATGAAAAATTAAAAAAAAAAAACGGTTCTGGCTATTTAGTTTTCATTTTTTACAATTTTCTTAAAATTTGTTTGTGAAATTTTCTTTTGTTTATAATGTATTTTCCAAGTTTATTTATAAACAATTTTATAATTTAATTTTTATTATGTTATGAATACTTCATTTTTATAAATTTATTAGTTTATAAAGTTTAAGTTTTAAAATACAAGTGTAATAAATACTATTCTTAGGGGTAGGGGTCGAGGTGGCTTTGACTTTTCAATGCGAGGCGGCCCTCCAAGGTTTAGAGGAAGAGGTTTCGGACCACGTGGACCGATGTTTCGAGGTCCAAATAACGGATTTCCATTTGAAGGTCCACCACGTCCAAATTGTCCCCCAGGTGCAGCTGGTCCCCGCTTCCGAGGACCACCACCTTTTGATCCAAGTTGGGGTCCAATGGGACCACCAAATATGATGGGACCTCCAAATTTAATGGGACCACCAGGAATGGTAATTATTATTTTTATTTTTGTAGTTATTTCCATAACGAAGGCAGATTATAAGCTCAATTTTAATTCTTTTTATTTTAAATTAGCCTCCACATATGATGAATGGTCCAATGGGAACAAGTTCAGGCCCTTTTGGCCCTCCTCCTGGAATGGGGCCACCGAATATGAACAACGTAAGTCAAAAAGTTATTTTTCATATTTAATAAATTCATGAAGTTCTCCCTTGATTTAAATTTAAACTTATCGTCTGAAATGATTAATTTTCATATTCCTGGACAGCAACAACAGCAACAGCCTGCGCAGCAACAGACAAACATTCCAGGATTAGACCTGAACGGTGAAGTGTGGGTGGAAACTAAAACGGCTGATGGCAAGTCTTATTATTACAATATCAGAAGTAGAGAGACGACCTGGACTAAACCAGAGGGACCAAACGTTAAAGTTATGGGTCAAGATCAGGTAATTAAAAATAATATCAGTTTTATATTCATTGACTTAATTGTATTACTTTACAGCTTTCTCCTTAAATATCGATTTCAATTACATATTCAATTAACCAAAATTCCTATTTGTAAATTAAATTTTAGTTGGAACAGTTGGTCCACGGTGCTGCAAAACAGACGTCGACTGCTACGTCTCCTACGTCGACAACCACGCAACCACAAGGAAGTGAAACGAGAGTTGCTACTGGATGCGAAGCATCAGTGACAAATAATGCAGATGCAATTAATCAATTAAGCACTGCTCCACCAGGAACTGGACCACCTCCTTCTCTTAATGAATCTCCGGAAAATAGCACACCACCAGAAGTCTCTCAAGCAAATGGTAAAATAATTTAAATATTAAAATTTAGTATAGGAAATTAATAACGAAAATAGGAAATTAAGGTTATAAATATTCTAATCAGTTCGTAGATATTTTAACTTTGATTATTAAAATTTAATTTCAGGTACTGCAGTTACTGTAACTACTGTACCAGTCGTGAATACTCCGGCCGTAAACACAAATATTATGCAACCACCGCCGACCATGGTGCCTATGCAACATAGAATGCCAAACCAATTTGGCGGTCCAATTGCAGCACCTTTCGGTGCTGCTCCTTTCGGAATGCCACCTCCTGGATTTCAGCCTTTCGGAGGATATGGACCACCACAAACTGGCTGGGGTGAGTTAAATTTTTTCTGTTATTAATTTTTCTTTTCATTTTCCACTCCTTTTTCAAATATTTTTCAGTAAATTCTAAATATAAATAAATAACTATGATCATAAAGGTACTTTAAATTTTGTAATTCCTTACAAAGTTAAAGTCAACTATTTTTGTTTCAGGTATGCCACAAATGCCCCACGGCGTTATGCCCCCTCAAGTTCCAACCGAAGATCCTTCAATTATAGCTCAGATCGACGCTGAATTAGTGGCAAATGCCATGCTCTGGACCGAACATCGAGCTCCTGATGGCAGACTTTATTATTATAATAGTAAAGCTGGAGAGTCTGTCTGGGAAAAGCCACAGGCTCTGAAAGATTTCGAAAGTATGTTCTTAGTTGGCTTTTCTCTTTCATAATTTAGACCACTAATATTTATTGCTTATTTATTTTAAAAATTGTATTACATGTTTTTCAATTTACAATTTATAGATGCCAAAGCGGCTATTAGACAAAAATCTGATGAAGCTTTAGGATCATCTGCAAACAATACTACCTTAACCACAACGAGTTCTAGTAATGCCAACGCGATGAATTCAGCGAATCAAGAAACCAATGTCGAAAGCTCAGATGCCAAAGAAAATGCCAAGGATGCAGAGGGTGGTAAAGGGAAAAAGGATGAAGCTCCCAAAGAAGTCAAACCTCAAGACAAATCAAGACCCATTTCTAGTACTCCTGTTCCTGGAACCCCTTGGTAATAGTCTTGAATAACTATAATAATTTCTAGATTTTTCCCCCCATTAAATGTTCATCTTCTCTTCTTTTTTTTAGGTGTGTTGTTTGGACAGGCGATGGCCGTGTATTTTTCTACAATCCTTCTTCGAGAATCTCAGTTTGGGAAAAACCTGATGATCTTATCGGACGAGCAGACGTTGAAAAAATGGTTACGAATGTACCAGAGGCTCTTGGACCTATAAAAAAGGATAGACAATCTGATTCGAGTGAAAGCAGCGATGACGATCAACCACCACCAGTTAAAAAAATTAAGACAGAAGAGCCCAAAGGTATCGATTTATATCTATCAATATTATTAAATTGCAAAAAGTTTCTTAGAAAATTACATTAAATTTAAATATGTTAAATGTAATTTTCGGAAATTTTTTTAGTTATCAGGAATGTTGAAATTAACTCTTTATAATGTTTAAGTCGTAGTTGTAAAGGAAGAGGAGGAAAAGGAAGGAAAAAAGACAATCGACATTGGTAAGGAAGCAGCAATTGAAGCAGAGGTCAGAGCAGCCAGAGAAAGAGCGATTGTTCCCTTGGAAACTAGAATCAAATCCTTTAAGGATATGCTGGCTGAAAAAGATGTAAGTTGTTATGTTTTGACAATGATTTTTATTTAATAAAATTGAATAGATAATTAAATTGTTAATTTCCATTTCAGGTATCCGCGTTTAGCACTTGGGAAAAGGAACTGCATAAGATAGTCTTCGACCCCCGGTATCTACTCTTGACTTCGAAGGAGAGGAAGCAAGTATTTGAAAAATACGTGAAGGAAAGGGCAGAAGAGGAACGCAGAGAGAAGAGGAACAAAATGAAGGAAAGGAAGGACCAGTTTCAAAAGCTTCTTGAAGAGGCCGGGCTTCATGGAAAGTAAGTTCCCTTTTTTTTCTACTTCAATAGCAATTTAAAATCCTTGGATTGAAAACAAATAAGTGCTGAATAATTAAATAATCCCTGCATTTTTTTTTGTAGATCATCCTTCAGTGATTTCGCTCAAAAACATGGGCGGGACGATAGGTTTAAAAACGTAGAAAAAATGCGGGAACGAGAGAGTCTTTTCAACGAGTATCTTCTCGAAGTTCGAAAGCGAGAAAAGGAGGAAAAGACGGCCAAGCGAGAACAGGTATGTCTAATTCTTTGCAAAAACAAATGCTACATAATCTGTTTTCTTCTCAGCTGTAAATTTTTATTCAAAATCTATGGAGGCAGAAACGAGATTTAAAAGCTAAAATTTGTATTGAAATAAAGTACTTAAAGGACTTAAAATATTTAAAAAGAAATTGGGTACAAATAAAAATTAAAGTATAATAGCTTAAGTTTAAAAAATGAAAATTAAAACAAAACTAAATTTTTACAAAGTCCTCTTGCTTTCTGCTTGTCATGATGTTGGGTGAGCATACGATAAAGGTGGTATCAGCTCGATCTCTATTGCGCACCCAGTTTGTGCTCTGCATGCACACGTAACATAACAATTAAAAAATAAAGTAGTTCATAATTTGAAATAAGTTAAAAAAAAAGCCTTAAGCTTAGGCCTTGAGTCCCTGCTTATTTTCAATGTTAACATCTACATTTTATAAAAAAAGTATCTTTTACAATGTTTGCAAATAAATATAGTCTCTATTTTTTAAAGAAAATAGGCAGCGTCTTAAAGCGTAATAAGATATATCGTAACCACTTTTCTTTTCAGCGATAATACACTTTTATTTCAGGTTCCATAGGTATGTTATTATTTTGTTCAACTTGTACGATCTAATAATTCGTATTTGAAATCTGATTAATGTTATTAATGGATGAGGAACACGAACAGGGAGAATTTTTTCTAAATATTCTCCGCTCCTGAGTAGATTTTCTCGTTATTCGTTGTCAAAAAAAAAATTTAAAAGAAAGCAAATTTATAGCTTTAAAGTCCGGAGAGAGATAGAGAAAATAAAACTGTTAGTATTTGACGGTTTCTTCTGTACTTATGTGTTCTGAACTCTCCACTTCAGTCAGGAGGCAGGCAGGACAGGTTCCGTATGTGGAGTGGCTTGGTTCTGAAGCTGGTTGGTGGCATGGATGATGTCATCTACCATCCCCACCTACACTGCGTGGCACAGTTGGCACACCCTCGCGCGCCGCATTCTTTACTCCAAAGCAGAGTCATGAGAATGAACGAACTCGGTATTTGTATATTACTCGTAATCCTCGTTACTTGACAAAAAATAACTTTTTCCCAAAAAGAAAAAAAAATTTGTAAGATAAAGATAACAAAGAAAAATAAGTTAACGTCTCTACCGTTGGGTATGACTTTCATACCTTTCATAAAAATAGTCTCTTGCAATTCTTGAAAATACAGACGAGCCTTGAGGTAGTACTAGTCTCGAATCTTTTCGAAGATCTTTATCGTCTTTTGGGATGTGGTACAGATCTTGTACAAAGCGCCACCAAAGAGCTTACATACCATGTGACGATGCAAGAATTATTCAACTTTAGATTGCAATCCTTATTGAAAGCATTAGATAGCCTTAGGTTGTGTTGAATTGGGAATCTACTCACGGGCAGCTTAAAAATATCTAGTACAACGCACCCATCCAAATATATAATCTTGTTAAGTCCTGCTTAACTTCAGTAACCAAACGAGAAATTAAAATGTAAATAAGACAATTTTGAATATTGCCTTCTCAACTCTTTCTTCTTGGTGTGAGTTTTCGCTTCATGCTATTCTAGAATAAAAAATCTAGTTTTCGATTTTTCTAATCTGTCATTGTAATATTTTTGATAAAGAGAGAAAGAGCTGAGGAGGAATGGAAGAGGGTTTCTAATGCTTTTGAATTGTTGCAATGATTTGCACCCATTAAAATGATTAATAATAATAATAATTTGAGTTGTACGTTTGTACAAACGTTTGGTGCCAAGACGAGTATGTAAATTAAAAATTTAAACGAATTCGCTTAGCATCTTTGCACTGATTCACAATTATTGATCGCACTTTATCCCAATGAAAAAAATAAATTTTAATTCAAGAGTTCAAAGAACATCATTGTAAAAAAATCAGCGATTTATATATTAAAATGATCCAAAAAAGCACTCATTTTTATCTTTTAACGAGGTATTGGGGTATTTGCTTATATTATGTTTTTATTTATTTTAACGCTAAAATATTTCTTTAAATTGAAATGGTTTAGACATTCTCTAGAGAAATTTTTTACATTAATTTAATTTTGATGTTTCAGAAATAGAAAAAAGTTAGGTTGAGTAAGTTAACTTATTCTGATACAAAAATTAAAAATGTTGGCAGATATCTAATTAAAAATTAAAAATCTCTGTTTTTTGGATCAGACTATTGAAGGTATAGAAAATCATAAGTTAAAATATCTGCCTTGTTCAAAACTTGTCACAAGATAAACATATTAGAATGTTCTACATGAAAAATATATTATTTATTTATTTTTATTTTAAGATTTTTCATATCCATTAATACTTTCAAGTTTTTCGCGAAGTTTTGAATTTAACATAATAAATGTTATTTTTATTATTTTGGACATGAGGTGTCGAGGAAAAACTAAATTCTATCTGATTTGATGTTACTTTTTTTATTTCGTTTGAAAACTAAACGAAGCTTCATTAAAGTTGAAAATCGAAAATAAAGTTTAGAATATAAAAGATGGTTTTTTTTCTTTTCATTTAATATAAAATTGAGGATATAAGAAGAAATTTGTTTTAAGAAGCGAATTTTATATTCTAATTATTCAAATGAAAATATGTTTCACACGTTATAATCTTTATAAATTTAAGGTACTAACTAGATTTTTCTTTTCAGCAAGGACGGCCGTTAAACATATATTTATTTCCTAAATCGAATCGTCATTATTGTTCGTTCCTCTTCAATATTGTTTAAAATTAAATTTTCACAAAATTTATCTTTAAAATGTCTATAATAAATGTATACCTTTAATGGCGATTCGTATTTACGTTTACAGCATGTAATTGAAGTCCTTTTTTCAGAAAATATGAGCAGCTTGTTTCACATAAAAGAATCCCATTAATAGAACTTTCGCAGCCACTAAAATAATTTTCTTTTTCGCGAAACACTTTACGATTAAGAATGTAATCATTTGTTTGCAATAATTATGGTAATTAAATATAATGAGGATATAATGAGGCTGCGAGTGTGACTTTTGATTGGAAATATAAAATGTGCATGAAGAATGAGCTGCCAAATTAATTGACAAAAATGTATATTAGAGTTTAAATAACGAGATGAAATATTATTCTCCCACTGTGACACTCTTTTCGTTGCATCTATTCCAGGTTAAAAAGGATTTCATATCGCTGCTAAAAGAGCACAAAGATATCGACAGGCATTCTCATTGGAGCGATTGTAAGAAGAAATTGGAAACTGATTGGAGATACAGGTGCGTAGAATCCGCAAGTGCTCGTGAGGATTGGTTTAGGGATTACATTCGCAATTTGAAGGAGGAAAGGAAAAAGGAAAAGGATAAGGACAAAGACCATCGACATAGGGACAAAGAACATCATAAATCTGAAAAAAGGGACAGAGAGAGGAAGGATGACAAGTATAAAGATAAGTCTTCAAAAGACAAAAGTGACAAGGATGGACCAAAAGAAAAAAGGCTAAAGAAAGAATCTGCTAGTAATGAAGAAAATGGCAAAGAAAAAGTCGAGATTTCTGTAGAGAAGGAAGTTGGAGAGATTGACGAGAATGAAGAGAAAATTTCACGAAAGGAAGTCGAGGTAAGAACATGTTGATGTGTTTCTTGTGAAGTTATCAAGAATTCAGAAGAAAATATAAAGGTCTTTAAATTTGTTTATATCTTGAAAAATTATCTCTTTGCAGAAAGAGGAAATGGAAGGTTACTCTGACTCTGAAGAAGATCGTGAGAAACAGAAAAGAGAAAGAGAGCGAAGAGCAGAAGCAAGTCTTCGAGAAAGAGAAAGAGAAGTGCAAAGAACTTTAGCCACACATCTCCGGGATCGTGATAAGGAGAGACAACATCATCGACACACTGAAGCTGTTCAGCACTTTAGCGCTCTACTTGCTGATTTGGTAGATTTTCTGATTTATTTTTCAAATATGTCAAAAATAGAAATGTTAGCAAGTTTAATGTGATATATTTGAATTGTAAAGCTTTCAAAATTCAATGCTTTAATAGGATTAAATTTTGGCGCAATAACAAGTGTGAAATCAATCAGCCTTCAAATCAAAATGACTTTTAAGTTGAAATATTTCCAGATAAAATTGATTAAGTTACTTTTATTTATTGAATAAAATTGAAAGTTAAATTCGAATGCATTTATATTATTCGTTACAGGTTCGAAATGGGGACTTAGCATGGCGAGAAGTAAAGCGACAATTGCGAAAGGACCACCGATGGGAGCTTGCTGAGAGTTTAGATCGTGAAGAAAAGGAGCGATTGTTTATTGAGCACATCGAACAACTAGGTCGAAAGAAGCGAGATAAATTCCGGGAGCTTCTCGATGAAATCTGGTCGTCTTCAGAATTCCCTGTGTCCTCAGAACTTACAGCATCCTGGAAAGATGTTAAGAAACTACTGAAGGACGATCCAAGATATATAAAATTCTCCTCGAGCGATCGGGTTTGTAGAAAATTATTCTATCTTTTCCACTTTTATACTTTCTTTAGATTTCCGATATTCAACTTTTAATATTGTTTCTTTTTCAGAAATGCGAAAAAGAATTTAAGGAGTACATCAAAGACAAACTCGTAGCAGCCAAGGCTGATTTCCGAGAGCTTTTACAGGTATAAATAAAATTAATGAATGATGAAATATATTTTAAATATTTATGAATATTTAAAATGTATAACTCAAGACTTTTTTTTAGACTTATCTATGTATAATGCTTTTTGTAGGAAACGAAGTTAATTACGGATAAGACGCACAAAAAAGTACAGGAGAATCGAGCATATTTAGCAGAAATTGAAGAAATCTTGAGGAAGGATAGAAGATTCCTCGTATTGGAGGCGGCATCTTCTGAACGAAGTCGTCTTCTGATGGGTTATCTCGAAGAATTAGAACGCCGAGGTCCACCTCCTCCACCTACGGCATCTGAACCCTCGAGGAGGCCTACAGCTAAGTAAGACGATCAATTAAATTTTATTATCATTTTAAGGAGCTTGGTATTTCTAATTTTAATTCTAATTTTTCAATTTTTTTATTGCAGTTAAACCAGTGACCACGAAGAGGATCTCGCGGAAAATATTAAAGTAAATAAATTACTAGTATTAGATAAGGCGAATGATTTTAAGTGGAAAAAAAAAGAAAAAAAAAACGTGAAAAAAACGTGATTGACACATGTAATTCTAGGATTCAATAAAACAAGACCCATGTTCTACAAACACGCTTCCAGATCCACTGACATCATGGTTTCAATAGCACCATCGAACACCCTACAAGAAACGTATTCCTAAGGTAATCGCAACGATATTCCGCAACATGAATGTCACCTGTTTCTAATGTTTCACTATGAAACGCATTTTAAATAGATTTTGTTTATTTCTGTTACTTTTCGAAACACGGTGACACGGACACGTATTTAATAATTTGACGCCTAAAGCCCATCAGTTCGTAATTCTCAATTGCATTTCGATTATTGTTGTTTTCTCTAGTTTAGATTTATTTTTAAGAAGTTTATTAATGTATTTAGTTTAATAATTGTTTCCCGAATAAGTTATCTGTGAAGTTTTTTTTTTAATTTGTTATATAATTTCTTTCTCAAAAACATATTTCGGAAATGTTAATACCTTAATTAACTTTGCTTTATTTTTAGTTTAATGCTCATTGAATAAACTAATTTCAATTCCAATCGGTAGTTAATTTTTTAAAGTTATCTTTTGAATTTGATATTATTCTTGAACAGTGTTGGGCTTTATTGAGTAAAATTATTAATAAATTAATATCGATCAGATTCTTTCTACATCGAAAGAGTGACATAAGTCAAAAAATTCGGGTTCACAACAAAAAATTCAAAAATCACTCTCTTTCGATGGGAGTTCAGCATTTTAGAGGACTTTATATTTAAAATGTTTGAATTAATCGATACATTGAATCAAGATATAAAACTTAACGAGTGGTGTATATATAAATATCAGCAAGACGAAACATTTGTATGTGAAATGATTTAGTTACAGAAAGTTATGAATACATAAATTATTTGTTGAAACACTTTTCATGTGTCTTAATCGCCTCTTTTTTAAAAAAATATTATTTTCTTTATTGCAATAAAATGACATAACATATCACTTTCAAAGTTTTATTCATAAAAAAAAATACAATTTTTATTGCAAGAAGAAATAATTGAGGCCCAAATAGTTCTTAATTCATACTTCTTCAGCAATGGCACAAAGATTTTTGTTATAATTTTCTTCTTACTACAGGATAGTAAAAGTAAGCCTATTTTGATAAATTTAACAATTATTTTATCAAGCGAGAAGATTTCTACACTTAATGTTCATGACCGGAGGTTTTTGAGATCGTATCTGGGAATAAAAATCGAGGTAAGATCGTTCATTTGTATCTTAAAAATGAACAAAACAAACTATGCGAAACTGGATTGCTGATTCAGTGTCGAAGATGATTTAAAATTTCCCATGATTTATGATTCGTGTTCTGTAGGATAAATTGTGAAGATTCACGAGGAGATCCTTGAGCGAATGTGTGGGAGCTGGAGAGGGCGTGTTCGTTCCTTGGAAAAATCTAACAGTAGGTGAAGTGCACCCATATAAGTAATGACTCCACGATGCAAAGTTCAAAAGAACTTTCTGTAAGTTATTCTTTATTTTTCACTTTCATAACTACTTTACGGGAGAGAATAAATCAGCAATGGATTTTACTTTTAATTCTATATTATCAACATTTATAAATATACATTAAAATATATTATAAAATATTGAATTAATCATTAAGATTTAACAGTTAGAAAATATTAATAAGTATTTTCGAGAATATCTGTTTAATGTTTTGAGTTTTGTTTGACTTAAAAAAACTTGTTTAAAATTTCGGTTTTTTGATTTTATTTTGAAGTTTTGAGGTCAATTACTTAAGCAAATGCATTTTCAACAAGTGTCCTTTATGTAGAAACATGAGTGTTGATTCGCAAAGAAAGGTGGGAGGGAGATCATAAATTTTTATCAATATTAAGTCTCCGGTGCTATTAATTTCCTCAAACTCATAAGTAAACAGGTTGAGACTCGCTTGAAAAATTTTGTGTTGGAAACGCAGTTGCTCAAGGAGACTGGTTGAAAACCTTGAGTATTTTTTTCACCGAGGAAATGCTATACCCGCGCAAGAACTATAAATCGAATTATTGTTGACAAATAAATATTAATATTTTCTACTTCAAATTTCTATTTTGTTTTAAAGTGCAATTTTCCTATATTTATAAGTCATCATTTTATACTTGTATACATATGAAACTTTACATACAAAATAAATTTTACGTTAAAAAGGGAAGATTGTTCTAAAACGAGCGTTGCGTTGGTGTAAAACACTTTGAAAATGTAGACTTGTATTGAAATAATGAAAGTGAAAAAGGGATACAAGACTGTAAAACCCGACAGTTTTATCTTGAAGTTTAAGACACTTTATTTTCAACTTGTTTTCTATGTGAAATAGTAGAAAATAAATTAATGTCAAGTGAATTCTAAAATTCAAGATGGATCCTTATGGTTCTGGGATAGTAGTAGAGAAATGTGATACCATAAATTTCGAGAAATAATTTGATACTTCCTTTTAGAGTTTATATGAACAATGGTTGTGCGTGGATATATTTATAGTTATGTATATGTATGTTAATCGGAATATATAGAATAGTTGACCTGCAGTTTCAAACGAGTGAAGGGACGGGAAACAAAAGAGAAGTACATCGCACTATCTACTTCCCAAGGTAATCTACTTTACTTCGTTTCCAGTCTAATGCTTGCAGAAGGAATATTTTCTACATCTTCTTCTCAATCGTTCTCGTTGATCTCACGCCGGGTCATTACCACATTCGACCCTAGATTTTTCAAGAAAATTATTCTTCAAGGCGTTTCTACGTTCTTGCATTGATTGATGAAGGTTCTTATTTTTTTTATTACGGCGTTTTTTTTACACTTTAGGCAGAAACGTTAATTTATAATATATGTATATTTTATGAAGGGTTTAAATATCTTTTAGATATGGGCGTTTTATATCTTTTATGCATTTACTAATGGAATTTAATTCACCGTACATACAATTATTTTCCTGGTTTTAACTTTAAGGAGGAATCTTTAATAATGGGGATGTAAACATGCCAAGAATCCTGAGTATCTTTAGTTGTAAAATATTTTTTTAGAGAAAATATGAATTGTTTATTATTTCAAGAAAGAGTTAAACTAGGAAACTGTAGGCTGATGTATTTAAATTTAATCAAGCTAATGAAAATTGATTGTCTCTCTTTTTTCTCTCTCATTAGATGAGATTTGTTAAAGACATAAGATAAAATGAAACGTGACTTAATCGAAAGAAAAATATATGAAACACTCTTGTTTGTCTGAAACCAATTCTGCTTTGAATAATTTTTCAATTAAGTTTTCAAATTGACATCGGAAAGATGCTCTTTAAATTCCACACCTGTACCAAATTATAATCTGAATAATTTTTCCACCAATTTGCAGGTTTTTTTCCGGAAAGGTGGCACTTATCAATTTTCGCCTCTGGTACCACAAAGATCGCATCTACACTTAACTCCAGAGAAGGAAATTTGAACCTCGACTGGGACAACAATACTTGATAGAGATCCGATTATGACACGCGACAATAGGAGTGCGTTTTTTCTTCATTTCTATCTCCCTACTTTATTGAAGGAGCGAATAAGTTACATGGTAGCGATCGGCCTCGGCGTTCCTTACGAAGCTGAGAGCGAGACTCAGACCTGAGTGAAAGTGGCATTTTGCTTTCTACCTCTCGAGGCTCCTGCCTGCCAGTGACAAACGGAATGTTGTGCTGGCGTGTCCACTAAAATGTCCGATTCATTCAATTCTGGCGCGATTTTCGATGAATCCTCTCTGTTGACAAGATAGTGGAAAAAAAGAAAAAAAAAGAAATAAAACAGAGATTTTCAAATGGACCAGCAAAAATGCGCGAGTGAATTTGTGATAGTTTTGTGGGCTCCTGCCTGATTGGACCTGTCCGAAGGCAAAAACATGAACGAAAGGACACAGTCTCAGGGGCATCTGGATCTTTCGCCTCGCAATGTCCTTCTCTTCGTGGTTCTGATATTTTCCATTTTGGCACAGACTCACCAGCAACAACAGCAACAAGGTATGAACATCGAACTCCATACTTTACCTTAACGCTATTCAAAGCAGGCGTTCAATCTCCAAGGATCTTTACTTGAAGTCACCAGGACCTAAAGTTTATTGTTTTTAGTAGTTTAAATTATTTTCAGTTTAAATTGTTTGTTTTACACTGGATATTTTAATTTAGATTAACTGAAAATCTTCAACAAGGCCGACCATTTTTTTCCTTTTTTTTTAGTTTGAATTCAAATAATGAAGTTGAAAAATAAACAAATGATATTTTTAAAAAAGGGGATAAAATTTAGATTACAATTAAATCTGATACATTTTAATTTCAAGATTTAAGGATCGAACAAGATTGTATAATTAAAACTCTGATAGTAAAGGTATTGGAAATTTATTAGAACCCACATGCGGTGTTTTGTTTCAAAATTAGATGTATTTTATTCATTTTCTATTCATAATAATTTAGCTTCTTTAATACCAATTAAAAATATTGAAAAGGAAGAGAAACTTCATTTCCGAACAGCGAAGGTCATTAAAATTCTAATCAAGATTGACACCAATAAGAACACTGCAAAGCGAATTTAATTCTTTTTAATCTGAATAAATTACGGACATTATTAATTTGAAATGACTTAAACTGACGTCTAGGTAATAATTTAATTAAATTATTTGCGTTTAAATAGATTTTCGAATTGAAAAGCGAAATAATAAAAATATTTTAAGGACGTGTTTATATTATAGTTTAAAAATATCTTTCGAGATAACTGTGATTACTTATTGCAAATAATTCCTTAATAATACTATACTGGTTTCCCGTAAATAAATTTAAATACTATATGCGCTTAAATTTATTTACAAGTAGCAGTGATGTCTGATTGATTTAAAATTATGTTTTTTTATTTATATATAGTAATGAAAAATAAGTTTTATATAGTCTAACTTCCTCTTAAAATTCACATTCCTAAAGTAAAATAGAACTCTTTCAAGTGAAAAAGTCTTGATTATGAAAGTGAATGACCAGCTTTTACTCCATTAAATTTACTAAATGAACTACTTTTTAGTTACTTACTTCATATTTATATCAATATGAAAAAAAATGAATCTTGAGATTTTATTGTATTAATATCTTTGTTGGCATTTATGTGGTAACCATATGAGTAATGACGTTCAATATCAGACATCCTTCTTTCACCGATGACGTTTTCTCATAGAATATTTTACAAATCTTGTGAATTAGTCGTCTGTACAAGCATAGTCTGCCTTTTATTAAAGGTTTGATTAGGTAATGTCAGATACTATCTTTTGAAAGAAATGCAGACTTGTTATTGTATAATGCCTTAATGAGAATTCTCAACCTTTCCATGATAATTTGCAATTATCCATTGAAAAAACTGTATATAAAATCAACGACAAGTTTTCATTATTAAAGTAAAAGTACTTCCCAGTGATAATATTTTTCAATCGTAATTAAAAATTTAATAATTTAAAAATTCATTTAAATCACATAATAATAATTTGACAAAAAGAACTTAACGAAACTGATTCACAACGGAGAATCAAGTGGTATCAATTTGGTAACCGAACACAAAGACATAAGAATTTTCTGTAATCGAGTCATACTTCCTAAAAATTTATGATTCCTCGGATTACCAAAAAGTATTTAATTCTCATAATAGCAACCGGTTTATTTTCGTTTGAATTTATTCCGAAAGTATTACGCTTCCTCATTTCAATATCACGCAATGGGTAATCCACAAAACCAGACTCGGTAGGACTGTATTTTCTTGCGTCAAATGTCGGCTTCCGCTTTTATATAATCGATCCGATTAAATTGGCTCAGAGTATATTATTCTTCTTTTTTATTTTTTTCTCTGTCTGATGAGATAAAAAAGCTTAAGGTGTCGGTTTATATATTGGCTCGAATTAGCTTCCAATGTGGGTGACTGGAAGTGTCATTTCATTCTTGTTCCGTTCCGTTATTCGTTAATATTCCGACAGTGGCTCTTTTTCTTCATGCTTACTTTGTTAATTAATTCTGTCAGGCCTCTTAAGTATGTTGAGGAATTTTACTCACACTCTTCGACTCAGTCAGGAGAGCGTGGAAATCGAAATGAAGTAAAATTATTTCGAAATCGAGTTTGTTCTATAAAAATAATTATATATGTATTATATGATTTTTTTTTTAGAAATTTGTCCTGAGTTTGTAATTATTGACATTTTAAAAAAGACTAGCTCCATTGTTAATTTTTGAAATTGCAATTATCTTACGTCATTGTTTGGATTTAGATTATGAAATGGAATATGTAAATTAAAATAAACTAAAAGAAGAATCGATTACATTGTATCAGAGTTTTAAATAAAAATTTTCTAGTGTTTTGCGATTTTAATTTAGATACATATGTTTAAAATTTGCCTTGAAATTAAAACCATTCTTTGAACTCAAATTTTTCACTTATGTTTTTAGAGATTCAACATCTTGAAAAAACTAAATCTGATGTGACTCGTGAAATTTAAATATAGTCTCAAATTGGATGTCGACCACATTTATAGTCGAATAAAAAAGTCGTGTGTTTGGAGATAATAAGAAAAAATTTGTACCATCTTAACTCCGTAAAAGAGGTGGTGAATAAACTGAAACCTCATTTCTTTTAGTTTCCTTTTTCTAATTTTCAAGATAAAAAAATGCTTTGAATATGTTGTATACCTTGTTCGTTAATTTAAATGACAAATCAAAGAACAAAAACTTTTGAAAAACCGGAATCCAGATCCTACTGCATTCTTGGAAGCAAGCGTGATTCCTTATTTATTTATCGGAACCCGGACTTAAAATCCTAAAATTAGAAGGACCTATCCTCGCAACTTTCGTCTCCGGAGTAAAAATTCCAATACGATCGTAGACCTTTTGCAGATCTGCAGAAAGAAATTATTGGCAGAGAATCCAACAAAAAAAATGGAATGATGAATATGTGTACTGTTAATTCAATTTTTAGTCAATCTAATTAGTTGCAATAAGATGTATCTTTTCAAGCATGAAAAAAATCGAGATCGAAATTACAGTTAACGGAATTATACATATATGTACATACAGTTATAATAAGTCGATGAAAACAGTTATTGTGCGTAACGTGCTGTTTTATAATTTTAATAATGTTATTAACTTTCTAATCACTTTCCAATTTAATTTTATAAATAATATGAAATGTTTAGGTATATAGGGTTAAATAATGCATTCAATAATTTTCACAATTTTTCTTCGGAATATAGCTTCTATTTGAATAAACTTATACCAATTGAATTTAAAGAAATTTTTAGTTTTATGATATTTTAAATTTAGTTACAATTTTTTTTTATATTTCCTGATTTATTTTCTTCGCTTCCTCTTTTATAAATAATGATTTAAATTCTATTAGGAATTATTCAATGTATCACTTACTCTACTTTCGATTTGATGAATTATTTATTAGAAAAATAAACAAATATTATTACGGAAGGAATTCTAAATTACGTTTTTATTAAATTTATTCAGTCTTAAAACTTATGCCATTCAAAAGTTTATGTTTTATTATTCTAGTTGAGATTTAAAGAATTTGAAATTTAAATTCTAAATTTCTTATGACTTAGAAGAGCTTTAAACAATATAAATTGAACCAGTTAAAACTGGAGGCTCTTCTTTCCAATCTGAAACTCTGGCTTATACTATTCATCAAATATTTGCCTACTTATCATCAGAGAATTATAAGAAACTCCTTATCCGTTTTCACTTCTTTAGTCATCTGCAAAAATATTAAATATATAGAGCATGTAATGCTAAGCTTCTTTAGCTGCGTTATAATTTATAAACTATCTGACTTAACTTGAATATATGATAAAATAATATGAGTTCTTGTCGATTAGGCTATTTGAGATTGCGCTGCAGCTCGTTGAAGACTTTCGTTCAGTTTGAATACTGGTCGAGCCGTATCTGAACTTCTGTTTCGATCTCGAGAAATTGTTTGCAAAGAATGAACCTCATATTCAAAGGTGCCTATAGGTAATTACTTGAATTTCCAAATTTAAATATTTTTAGGCTGATGAAAACCAGGTGAATATTTTTGTATTAAAAACGACTGAAATTTAATTTTTATATTAGAGGCTTTCGATCAAATATTCCTAATATACTATTTTAACTCGGTTAGATTCTAAAGTATAGAGTTAAGTGGAGAAAAACTCTTGACTGCAGATAATATACCTGTAGTCGAAGGACAATTCAACTTGAAAGCATTGGTCCATAGGAGATTTGATAATAAATGGCTTTACTACCCATGGCGCAATGAGAATTCTAAAGAGTCGGATATGAGCCAGTGCCAGACAATTGCCCCCTGATTTCTCTCAAATAAATCATCGATTCTGGGAAGCTCCTGCATAATCTTTCTTTGATTTTCTTATGCAATAAAATTACCTCTTCAGTAGAGGGAATTAGAACAGAAATTTTTGTTATTTAAATATACATAAGACTCCTTTATAAGTTTAGTTCCCCTCAGTGTGGTGAAAATTTTGAGGAATTTAGAAAGTGTGAAATCCATTCACCTTTGACATTGGAAAGATTTTATTCTTAATTTATCCGGAAGATCTCATCAATGAAAATTAGATACATGGACTAAAGTTTAGAGAATTTTTCAAGATATTTTAACTGATACTTCAAGTCGAAAATAAATATGTAGTATGCAGGACTTTAGATCTTTTTTGTGTAGAAGAAACTTCTTAAGAGATTCTGAATAGACTCTCCTTTTCTGCAATTAAAACGGCGTAAAATTGTGTTTGTCAGATCGCTTCTGAGAAATATCTGGTTTAGAAGAGAAAAGTCATCTTATTAGGACTTTCACTGATCAAGAGGTGAAGGTCTAAAAGCGTTTTAGTTGAAAGTTCTTGAATTCCTGATTGGTTCTGGATGATAGATTTCTAACTCATTATGTATTTTATTTTTCCCTTCTATAAGCAATGGAGAATTAAAATTTTCCATTTTTAACAAAAGTTCAAAATTATGCAAGAAATGTTATGCTTCCTTCTTCCGTTTTCTCAGGGTAAACTTGAATCTTTTACACCTCATAAATTTTGAATTTTCGACGAACATCGGCTTTGCAAAATCATAAGCCACGACTATTTTTCTAGAAACGCATGTAAATCTCTAGCCTACTTAGCCTTCATTAAAGCACAATAATTTGTCAGTCAATTTCATAAATTTTTAACAAGGATTCGAAGTACGTGCTCCACTTTGTGATACCAGTGTTACGTCTAGATTGAATCGCAGAATCTTAGAGCAAATCTGCAATTAGGATGTTGCACTCCAACGTGTTATTATAACGAACCTCGTAAATCTCGATTGCTGCAATGTAACGATTATTTATTTAAAAGAGTCACCAAGTTTGCATTCCTCTTTGCGTATATAAGGTCTCCAGTTTTCTTCTTTTATGAAAAAAATCCAAGTTATTAGGTACGTTATGAAACATTTTAGCATTATTGCTTCTCTTTGCATACCGTGCTGATTCTGTTTCAGACGTGAAAGGCAGCTACGAGGAGGAACAATGGCTTTCGTCAAAGTTCATTGTTTCGAATAGAGAACGATTACGAAAACGATGATCGATGTTAGTCGACTCGCTCTTTTTCTTGAACCCATTATTCGTATTCATTGGATGCGAAAATAGGGCGCCGCAAAATTATTAACTTCCCACTATTATCTTTGACCCTTAGAAAATCCAGGTTGGGTTAAATATGATCCTTGACCTGGATTTAAAACATTTATAGAATATTTAGAATTTTTCTAATTAGATAGAAATTGTATTTCATACCGCAGAGTGTAAAATACTTTATGAAGTTATTTCGTTTTTTAATGAATACTCCAATTCTGATTTGAAAGGATAATGTAAGCTAGGTTGATGGATGCAGCGAAATTCATAATCAGATATTTCGAAGTCCTTCATTTTTTATAACAACTTTATTATTCCTAATGGTAATTAAAGAACCGTACAGTTTAAATATCGTGATGTTTGATCTGATGCCGATAAAATTGTTCTAGCGCTGACTGGTTGCAAAATATTTTATTTTTATTGTCGGCGACTGCCTGACAATTTCCAACTTATGGTTTCTTTCAGCAACGATCTTGTAACCAATGTTGTAATGTAAATTGCCCTCCAGAGAAAAAAACTGGGACGCTTAATACAGATTTTCACCAAAAAAAACAGGAAAAGATTCAAGAAAATCCTCCCGCCCTGATTTCACAAAGATAATTTATACTTTCTTTAAAAACATGTCTCAGAGAGAGAGAGAGAGAGAGAGAGAGAGAGAGAGAGAGAGAGAGAGAGAGAGAGAGAGAGAGAGAGAGTTTATTTTTATTTTTAAAATAGAAAAGCCATAGAAAGAATTTTATAGAACTGAGGGCGATTTAATTTTATTTCGTAAATCTAATTCTGAATTCTCTGATGAAATTTTTAAAAGTCTTTTTGAATTCATTTTATATCCTCAAAAAATCCAAGTTGGGTTAATCTTTAAAAATGTTTCCTTTTGTTTTAGATCCAAGGCAATCATGGATACAGGTACCCTCTTATCCAACGAATTCTGTATACGAACTGCGACATGGTGCAGCACCTACTTCCGGTAACGGAGCAGATCAATCGTCGTTGTTGTTGCTGGACAAGAACAATGTCAGGGATCCCTCGAAGGCAAAAGCAATCAGTCAGGGGGAAAATGAGGAGGAATACGTTGATGAAGATTACGAGGATGATCTTGAATCAGAACAGGATCCCAGAAGCTCTCGAGTTCTTCAAGACTATCAGAATGAGGATCGTAATCGAGAGGAGCAAGCTTTAAATCACACTGCTCATTTTCACCCCATCAATAATAAAAATAGTCAAAAAAGTAATTCTACTCAGCAAGTTAATCATCGAGTTAATCCCACTTCCATTCAATACGATTCTTATTACTACTACGATGATTATGAGAATGATACACATTCTGCTGAAGGTAATTTTATACCTTGATCATAATTTATAGACTACAAATTTTATTATAATATAATTCTTGACGGTGAGCGTTCATTAATTACGTAAGAGAACGAAAAAATTGTCATGTCAGCTTTCTCATATGTCCATTAATCATATATATTCTTTTGTTTTTTAAATAATTATATAAAGGAAACTGTTCTTGGTTAAACCCTGCTCTAAATTTAAAAAACCTTATCTGAGTAATAAATCAATTTCAGAGAAAAATAAATTTAAGGAACTTAAATTTACGATTACAGGTTCGTAATTGGTTTTAAATTGAAAAAAAAAAGAACTCGATAAAAGGATCAATCAGCGAATCCAAAAAGGTCATTGCTTTCTAAAAGCCGAAAGCGAAAGTAGTTCTTGGAAATTAAAATTTCAATATTTGGATTAAAATAACAGTTGAAGTTTAAAGATTTTTTAATGACTTAATAAATACTGAGGATTTAAATGTCAAAAATCTACTTTCTTTTGTGCACTTCCTTGAGAAATTATTTTTCAAATATATATATGGGTTTGCTTTCTCCTGAAATACATCTTCCATTAAAGTGTATAAAGAACTGAAAAAAAAATTTTATGTTTCCGTTTCCTTCTTTGTAAGTCAAAGTAATGTCACATATTTATATAACGTAAATTTGCACTTTAGAAATGTTAGAATCTACGCAGGTAGTTACTTTCGCCACGCTCTAGTTACTGTATTGACATAAAGTTCCACTCGTGCTGACAGTTTCAAACTCCTTTTAGTTTCAGTCAGGACTTTAAGAAAATCCGGTTTCCAAAGTTAATCGATATTTCCAGTTTTTTCAGAACTATTATACATTTTTATGTCCTTGTTTATTAATTAACTCTATTTATTCAATCTGAAGTCGGAAGATTTCAAATTTAAAAGATTGACACTGCCTATTTTACTTAAATGTTTGAGTTGATTACGATTTTTTAAAAAATAATATTGTAAAGCTAACGGTTTTTTATTTGTTTTAAATCAAAATGTATGGTCTCCAATTTTCATAAATTTTTGAACGACAATATGTATATAAAGTGGAATACACAAATAAACTAGAGAACGATATTTACCTAAATTACAAAGCAGTATTTAACTTGAAATAAAGTGTAGAAATGTCTGGTTGACCGAAGTTTGCAACATTTTGAAAGGACTAAGAAAATGGGGAATAGACCTGAGTGAACGAATTAGACTACTAGATAGTATCAAATGTAGTTCACAATATGCTAACAAGATTATGAAAATGTCAAATAAAGTAACATAAAAACTTTTCACAATTAAAAATATTATTACATCACCAATAAGATACGTCACTTAAATTATAAAAAGGCAATAAAAATATTCATCTCTAGTGATATGGTTCTATTTTTAATCTTCTATTTATACGTCATCTTCTAATCAATCAATGACTTGATATTCAATTTAAATTAATGTACCTATAATTCAATAATACATTAAATTCTTATTTTTCAGAAAGCGTCGATTATCCCGACCCTTCACTGGTGAACAACGAGAAAAAACTTCAACAATCAGAAAGAGACGAAGACGCAGAGTCCATAAGTATAGAAATCAAATCAACTCCTCTCAAGAATGAATCTACAGTTTCAAAAGAAGAATTAATTTCAGAAATTGAGTCAAAGAATCATAAAGCTGATTTAAAGTTCACTAAATTTTCTTCAACGTCTTCAGAGTCTTCAAAGTCTTCAGCAGAATTAAAATTCTCTAATCTTAAACCTCCTAATGGTTCAAACTCTTCTGAAGTTTCAAAATCTCTCGAAACTAAAGAAGAAGATAAAAATTCTGAATATTCAGAGCAACTGGAAGAAGATTCTGATACACCAGAAAGTGGTTCCTCGATGGAAGCAAGTGAAGAGAGTTTCGTCGAGGCATCTCCTCCAGAAGATTCTTCCTTCAGATCAATTTTGATTGGAGAAGCAGTCGTCTCTGTAGTGACGACAAAAAGTGTAGTGAATGGTACCATTTCGGTGCCAGTAACTTCAACGTCATTAACCACAGAGCAAATTTCTGCTCCGCCAACTTCCCCCAACACGACACCATCCTCGGTTCAAATTAAAATTGTTTCAGAAACATCCGAGGATATCAGTCAAGTCACCACGGAAGATTCTTCAAGAATCCTAGCTTCCGTACAAACTAGTCGAAGTATTTCTGGAGCTCGTTTTCTTCCTTTTCCGGTAATCGACCGGGTTGAACAACTCGATCAGAATAATGAGGAGGCGACAAGTAAGAAAAGCTCTTCTTCAGAGTCTACAGAGAGTATTATTGATAAACTTGATAGAGTTCAGTCAGAATTGTCAAACGGATTTTTAGCTGGAGGATTTAGGAATGCTGGAAATACTCTGCAAGTTGATGGTCCTCCTGAGGGAGATAGGTCAAGTCAGAAGAAGTATACGACTACTATTAAACCTCCAGGAAAGTTTGTTCCCAGAAGGTACAGTGATAGAAGGACTAGTACGAGCACAACGACGACTACACTTGCTCCTACTACTGTTACGACTACGACTCTGAAGTCAACTACAGAGAAAGGAAGTACTAAAAGATTTAGATTGCAGACTACACTGGATGATCTGGAAGGGTTGCTACCTAAAAATTATCCGAGAAGTGCTTTGAGGAGGCAGTTCGCGAAGACTACTACTGCTTCAACTCCGGTTGCTACTGAAGCTACAACTGCCACGAGTACTACTACTGCTATTACGACAACTGTCAAGAGTGTTGCCATTGTCGAAAATATCAGCGCCTTCTTACCACCAGGTATTTTCTTTATTTGCTTTATTTTATTAGATCTTTTAGTAATGGTGTACACATGTAAAATATCCTCATTTTTCTAATTATAAGTCAAAGTTTTTTTTAAATAAATAAATAAATAAATAAATATAAACATAAATCTATCTCCAGGTTATAAACTGAAAGAAGAAGACACTGCCGAAGTGACAGAGAAGTCTCTTCTCACAGAAATTCTCGCTAAATCAAAAGTTAACATTGCTGCCTTCCTACCACCCGGTTTCAAACCCGATTCTTCTGAATCTTCAAAACCTACTACTTTAACTACAGAAAAAAGTTCTGAAAATTCGAAAACCAAAGCAGCGATTCCTCCATTGCTACAAGATCTCTTCACCAAATCCGAAGTTGATATATCAGCCTTCCTCCCTAAAGATTTCAAGTTAAAGAAAAACTCTACCGAAATTCAAAATACTCAGCAACAAACCACCGAAAGAAAAGCTTTTGAGAAAAAGGACAAAAGTTCCGCAGAAACGAGTAGTGATAAACCTGTACCACATAAATTACTTGATGATTTACTTGGTAAATCAGAAGTGGATCTATCCGCGTTTCTACCAAAAGATTTTAATTTGAAGAAGAATGGAACTGATAAAGTTGTAAAACAAGAAGGGGGAGCAAAGACTGAAATTTCTAAGGTAACGACAAGTCCCGTAACAGCAAAGCCAGCAGGGATAAAACTAGTCTTCCCAAGTAGACCTGGAGGTCGAAAACCAAGTGCCAAGATAATAACAACGCCTCAAACTCCTCGAGGAGGAGGAGGCGAAGGAGCTTTTGCCGCCGCACCCAAAATTCAAAAAGGATGGCCCACTAGGTAATTCTATTATGAATTGAATTAAATTTTTCTTAATTGAAAATTATATTTGTAAGTAAAAGTAATTTCCGAAAGAGTGATTGGTTTTTTAAAAATCAACAATTTTGAAATTTCAGAGCCACGACTGAATTTACCGGATGGCCCACATCGTCTACGACTCCGATTTCTATAGAGAAACTTTTAGAAGCTGCTCGAACAGCAACTATTTCTTCTTTTAATGCATCAGTGCTTCCCACAATAAGCACTGTTACAACTACTTCTACGACTACCACTACAACAACGACTCCCAGGCCCACAACCCCAGGAATTTGCGAAGATGAGTGTGAGGTTGCGGGAACTATTCGCATAATTGATAATGCAACTTGGGTACCGGAGTTGCTTGATAGAAATACTCGAGAATGGCAGGACCTTGCCAACAAGGTCGAAAGAGAGGTAAACATTCGTTGAGATTACATGACTTTAGTGGTTTCATTTTTGATTGTCTATATCATTTTTAAAACGATATTCACTTTGCAGATGAACATCATTTTTTCCAAGTCTGCTGTTTTCAAAAAGTGGTTCAAGAATGTGCGAATCGATGCATTCAGGTATAAATTCTAATTTAAAAATTTAAAATCTCACCACTGTTAATTCAATTTATAAAAAAAATTACTTCTACTGATGTTCTGCTTTTTTTTTAACTTTAGTCAGGGAAGCATACTCGTCGATTATTTCGTGGAACTTAATAATCTACACGAAAGTGTTAATACTCAGCAACTCAAAGTTATCTTCCACGATTCCTTGAGGACGTATAACAATAATCGGTGGAACGAAACGAAGACTAAGGCTCCATTGAAAATGGGAGACTTCACCATTGATCCAAAGTTTACTGACTTTGTTGGTAAGATTTGTAAATTTACTTTTTTGTAGAAAATTCTAGAATTTATATTATAATTTAGAAATTATAATTATTATAAGAATAAATAATTTGAAATACATTCTATAGTGATACCGAAGGTGATGGCACCAGCGCCGAATGGAAACGAAGATAGACTGATTCCACAATGGGCGATTGCTGTCATAGTCATTGGAATCGGAGGTTTACTCTTCATAATCGTTTTTGGAGTCTCTGTGGTAATGAAATTAATTAAGAAACTTTATAAATTATTTTTGGCTTTTAAGAACTAAAAAATTGTTTAAATGTACGACTCTTACCAATTTCTATTAATAACACTCAAGTTTAAATTTATATTTTCAGCTTGTGAATCGTCAAAGCGTTTCGAAGTTGAAGCCCTCAATGATGGCAATGTACGATGAAGAGACGACAAAAAATGTAATTCATGCGACTCACGCTCCGCCCGTGCAGAGATCGAGCGATTATCCGAAAGCGGAAATTCACACAATGTGGAACGACCCAAACACAGTTTGGAATGATAAATCCTTTGAGTCAAACTCTAACAAGGTATTTTTACTTTCAACACCTGAGTATTCAAAAACATTCCAAACTCTTCTTGCTTTTTAGTACATATTGTGTAGTTCACAATTTTAAATTCTTTTCGAGCTTTTACTGCACCTATTTAGTATTCACTGGACATTTCAGGTTTTAATGGATGGATCCATGCAAGAGGGCAAAAAATACAATTTGTATGACAGTTGGCGATCCGAATGGAATGGATATTATTATAACCCATCACATACGAGCAGTAAATACGGAGGGTACGACAGCACTACTAATTTATCTCGCCACCATCATCCTGATTATGATACAAACTTTTGATTTGAAAATAATAAAGAATATCTTTTTAATATCGCATTCTGTCATTTAAAATTTTTTGTAGTGTAAAAGTTAATTGAGTAATTAATCTTAGTAATTAAAGTGATTCCTGATTTCAAAAATATTCATTCGCATTTGATAATTTTAATAATTTTAGGGCACTTTGTGAACTTATAACTTGATTTTAGTTTCTATAATGTGACATAATTACATAATTGGAATGGCCATTAGGCAATCTGTTTATTGAAGGATTTATTTAAGTATACCTTAAAGACTTCGCTTACGGAACTTTATTCAGTATTGTAAAATATTCTTTTAGTGTTTTCGACTTTCGAGATGAAGTGTCAATGTGTCGTTTAACAGTACTTAATACTTTTTGGTACAAAAAAGATTGCCTATTTGCTGGTTTACATATAGAAAGATGGTCTTGAGGTATTGCAAAAAATTCGCCAACTCCAGGATCTAAAAGAAAAAGAAATTTTTAAAGAGAATTAGATATATTATTCAAATCAAAATGAATAATAAATTATGGATGTTCTCTTTTTTTGCAAACTATAAAATTTTACCTGCTGATTTTGGGTTGACAAACTGAAGTTGAAATTTTAAAGCCGTGACAAGAGTAGATTTCGTTTCACTAAAACTTACAACATCCATCGGAAACATTTGCAACATTTTGAGGAAGTTGTCGTGTAAGCTTAGTAATTTCGGAGATTCTGAAAAAATTACAATGTGTTTAATTACAATTAATTTAGTATAGTAAAGATAAAATAAAATATTTGTATTTATCGATTCTATATTTGAAACTATAAAAAAAGAAAGTTTTAATTACGTTCACGAAGTTCTTTAACTTCAACAGATGGCCAAATTAGCATTTCTGTTGTTTGATTTAAAGCAGCAATACGAGAACCACGATGTGGTGTACTGTAGAAAATGATTCCTCGGGTCTTTTTGCAAATATCGTGTGTATCCCCATTTTTCCATTCTCAAATTGCGAGTTAGAGAAGTTTAGTTTTGATGAGAAAATTATAATTTAAAATAAACGGTACATATTCACTAATAAAAATTGATGCTTAGTACCTTCAATTAGCATATTTTTTGCGAGTAATCCACCCATCGAGTGACAAACCCAAATCACAGGTCTCTTTCCAACTCCGGCTAAGACTAACTTTCTAACGAATTCGTCACTTCTTTCTTTAATCGTACTCCTGTAATAAACATTTTATAAATTTTAAATTACTTTCTTCAGACGTCATGATTAACTGTTTCATAATACTAAAGTTAGTAAAGTTCGCTATTCATTTCTTTACTTCATTCCTTCTATTGGACATAGAGGCGTCCACATTGAAAGATTCGTTTCGTAATTAATTCCGATTACGCGAACAGAAGGTACATCTTTCGGAAGCCAATCTTTTGGCCAACATTGAGTTCTACAATGACCTTCATTATTTTCCTGCATACAATCGTCATCTCTGAAATCAAATTATGCAAATTGAAATATTAGTTTTGACACATAATATATAGTACACAATTAATACATTCAATTATGTATGAACTGAGTACTAAAGTAAATTTAAATAAAATAAAAATTTATAATTAAGAAAATGTGTCTACCCTTTGCAGGTGAAGGGCCCACTCCCTCGACAATTAACATCTTCAGGAAAATCGTCAAGAATAACTTCAAAATCATGACCAACGCGTTTCCACTCCCTCATTTTTAAATCCCAAGTCAAGTCCTTGAGAAATTCTTGCGGATATTCGTCAATCATCTCCGAAAAAGAATCAGGACCAAATTCCACGAGATGAGGTTCTTAAATTAAATTTTGGGAAATAGTTAATATTGAATTATATATTAGAAACACTTTGAAAATTGTTCTTAGAATAATTTGAATACGAACCTACAAACTCTTGAGGCAAAGAACTTAAATCCCGTTGCCTCCATGTTACAAAGACACCACCCAGAAGCCCGTGTATAAAAATTATGTCCATTTTCCTTTGAGCTTGAACTCTGTGTAAGGGATGAAGAGGGTAAATTCGTTGAGAATAAAATTCTCCTTTGTTGTCTTCCACGTCCAAATTTGCCAGGGCTCTTCCTGCAGTTGCTGCGAGTCGAACATCTTTGTCTCTTGACCACTGCGCCAAAATCCCAATCCATCCTTAAAAAGTAATTAACGTTCATAATTTATCTTGAATTTTATTTAATATTTTTTACTCTTAGTATCTATTTAATATACGAGTTGAAAGGAATTTGATTACACATTCTAAAAGTCGAAAAAATTCTTTTTACCTGACTTAAAAATATCGTCCAAATATTCCGAATGAAGAGATAGATTTGAGATTATTTTTGCGAGTATTATATTGATATTTAAATTAGTGTTAAACTTTTTCTGAACATTTATCAGTACAGAAAGACCTCCAGCGTCTGCAATATCTAATAAAAATTAGATTAATTAAAATTAATCACTTATGTTGTGTTTCATTAATTTTTTTTGTATTTAATTATACCTCTGACGTGTTGTTCCAGAGATGAATGATGATGAACAGCTTGTAGACAATTTTGCAGAAATTCTTGATCCCAGGTTATCGCAGGGGCCACAGCTAAACCAACACTCACTAAATCATGGTCGAATATCAATCCTTCCTACGAGATTTTAGGCTTACAGATTACTCTTATACTTCCTGATTTTGTAAATATTTTTCCTAATTTTCTCAACATGTTAAAGCAAAGTTATTGCAACTGCCTTTATGTATGTATACAGACTCACTCGATGAAAATCTTTGAATTTCTTATTAAGAAACTGCGTCAGACACGGATGACAACTCTGGGATGATTTGTCTAGCTTTAAGAGAAGTTGATGCAGCTTCTCTATTAAATCCTGTATAAAAAATATACATGTACGTAAATCAATTTCTAACAATCTAGTAATTGGAATATCTTTACGTAAGTTTTTTTTCCATATTTTAATTATCACTTCCCCGTGTAAGAGAAATAAATTTTTAAATGAATAATACTAAATTCGCATCATACGTAAAGTTTATGATGTTCATGATAATAAGGCGGTTTCAAAAAAAATTGCAAATCTGCATTTGCCGTTCTTGCTAAAGCAACTGCAGTTCTCGCATCGAGCATTTGAGCCACATCTCTGTAATGCCAGTCTAAAAGAAAATATTATTTTCTTAATAAAATATTGAACATATTTTTTATTCTGTAAATCTATGAAAAGAATGTTAATAGAGCTTACCTTTCAAATATTTTAGAGAACTTAATGAATTCACAGCCTTTTCCCTTTCTTCTCTTGAGCCATTTTGAGCCATGTGCAATAATCTGTGGGCTAAATTTCGATTTAGGGATTTCCACCTTTTCATTAATATATAAGAAAGCGTTCGTGGTTTTTCTTTCACGGAGGAATGAAGATCTTCCTTGTTTCGAAACATGAAGACATCTATTCAATATATTGCAGAAAAAAATAAAAGATTTTTGACTTTTGGAATAAATACTAACTAATTTTGCTTAAAAATTATAGTACAACTGATTTAATTAATGAGTATACCAAACCTTTAAATCGAGGGTCATCGACATAAATATATTGAGCGTGTAATTGCTCTAAATTTAAAACATTTGTGGAAACTGCAGAACGAACTTTCTCGGAAATTTGCCGAAGCTGATATAAAAGCCAGCAGCCACTAAATAATAAAATATTAGTTCATTATACTATTCTATAATATTTTGGAATACCGGTTATTGTTAACAGCAAAATATAAAATTATTCATAAACACATGTATAAACAAATAATTAAACACGTACCCAGCAAAAACAATGCAAACTCCACTCGATTTGAAATAATAAATGTACTTTTTATAATCCTGTAGTCGCATTATCTTATTTTTACGAAGAATAATTAACTCTTTCGACTAAAAAAACGACATTAAGAATAATAACGGGGAATTGGATGGCAGAATAAATTACCTGCAGCCCTTGCAATAACCAACTCACAAAAAAACTAACCTCTCGTCCTCTCCTTTCGTATTGTATATATATATAGAAAATACAATTTGTGCAAAGTGAACTGTATTTTAAATTTAGCGGTTATTAATGGCGGATGAAAGTTTATTGCTGATTGGTTCAAAACCACTTCAATAAGGACCAATCTCAGAATATCGTACATGACCGGGTCGTGTACAAGGGGGGTGGGGTTTGGGGGTTCAACCCCCCCATAGACAGTATATTAAAATTTAAAATATGTGCATATAGACAATCGTTGAAGGAAATTTTTTTATTGTAACATATAAATTAATCAT
>UCOH01004511.1:0-23755 GCA_900474275.1 Synergus japonicus | reverse complement strand
AAAATAATCTATGCTTATAATATTACCTAGATAATCAAGCAGGATAAACTTAGCCAGCGAAATCGTATACGTCAAGAATGCTCAGAGTAGCTTAGTAGACTACAGTGGAAAGTATAATCAACTTAGTTCAGCTATCTGAAGAAAGGTAGACCTAGATTTTGTGAATCTGTGGTTGAATGAAAATGAAGATGATGGTAATAAAGGTCAGTTAGAGTATTCGATTATCAAAATTAGATAAAATATTGATAAAGCATAATTTGCACATTAAGAAAATTATTCACAGAATTAATAAAATTATAGGACATTCAAAAAAATATTAAAATTTATTTATATATATTATTCAGTTCAGAAAATATAATATACATATATTAAAACTTCACCGTTATGTGACACGTGAGCTAGGTTTTGAACATACCTGTCAGCTGTCAGTGTCAAGTTGTGTCAAGTGCACGAATCGCTTGAATGCATGTCTTATTATTGCGTGGAACAGAAAAAATAATTTCTTTCTGTATTTTTTTATTTGCACAATGATTGTAGAAATTTACAGAGACGATACAAATGATATTCTCAAAGAACTGATTTTTTTCACTTTGCTAAGGCAGAAAAAACTATGAAGTTAAATAATCATATTATCCAGCTATTAGATATTGCGTACTCTAAAAATTATAATAAGTATTCCTGAATCAAACTATTGTCAACTTTTATAAGTATAAAAATATGCGAATACTTTTGAAAGACACATAATATACTAGGTATAAATTTGCTAGATATATTAAAAATCCTACGAAAAGATGAGTCAGAAAGAAGATGCCAGAGATGAGTGCACAACCAGTAGTTTGACATATCACCAAATCGACTAAATTCAAGAACATCCATATATACATCATCCACACAAACGTGCCACTTGCTGTATGTAACTGTAACTGTTTACTGTGTAGCTACGTGCCATATTTGCCATATTTTCACTCGCTCACATAGAACATGAAATATCATCTCATATACATTTTGATTGTAGTATGATTACTGTGATTAAGCGTTTTTTGCAATTGTTTATGATTTCATGTATCACGCGCGCGCGCGTGCGTGTTATGAAAATAATATTAGTAAATAATGAAGGTTTTTGCATATTATGTAGCAATTTCGGAAATGAATAATGAAATATCGAAAATATAATTAAAATGAGCTTTTTTCATCTCACATTACAGACACATTTTAATAATGATAAAGAATTCAATTGATAAACAATTGTCAGTGTACTATAATGTATATATGAATGTAAAATTTGTCAGTTTTTGAAATATTCTTTGGTGGTTTTTTCTATAATAGTTCTCAATTTCTGACTGGTGGGGAATATCAATTTTTTAATTAATAATAATCGACGTTCTCCACCATCTCCACCAATTATCCATCGTGTATAAATAGAAAAAGACATAATTTCTTTATTTCACGATTCTCGTCATATCTTCTCTTTTTCTCTAAGCATTTTCTTGTTACAAACTCCAGTACACCTACGAATAACTAGAGATAATATCTTTGATTCTTTGCTATAGAGATATAACCTATATATATACATAATATAATACCTTTGTAAAATATCTTTGTACATACTAAAAAAAAAGTACGAAACTGCTACAATCTACATACATAACGAAACTGATACATATGTATGTATGCACTGCTTCTTCAAGGCGCAGAGTGACTAATTAAAATCATTAAAATTGTATTTTAGATAAAGATAGACTGTGGCATATACGTGGATTGGAAGGAGAGAAATCGAAACTCTACGTCACAAATCCTCCCCTCTTAAGTGCTTCATCCGCCTGCCTCTGGCCATAACTCTTGGCCGATGAGATAACCTTTACAGTTAAAAGATCTTGACACCACTTCACCAAAGTCCAGAATCAATTAGGTCTGATCATATGGTGCCGCCCGCCAGCCGCATCATTCGCATACTCATCACGCATATTGTATCCCACATCACCACATGTAACCTGTAACCCCTGTATTCCTGTAACTGCAGTCCACCAGTGGTCGCAGATTTGAAACGAGACGTATTTGACACAATGAAAGGTCTGTGTCCGTGTGAAATGAGTAGGAGACCGTAATGGTTGCGCGCGCAGCAAATTCTCCTCTTCTGAGTTTGAAAACCCGAGGATGTACGATTGCCTTCGGAAAGCTTCGGGCGGTCTATTTATATCTCCTCCTCTCCTCCTCTCCTCCTCTCCTCATCTCCTCGATTCACATGTGAAATTGAAGAAATGATCGATTTTACTATTTCGATGCGTTTTGATGTTGAGGTTAGGTTTTTCAGGTGGAGAATATTAATATTAATACATATATATAATGGTATTAATATTAATATTCTCCACCTGAAAAACCTAACCTCAACATCAAAACGCATCGAAATAGTAAAATCGATCATTTCTTCAATTTCACATGTGAATCGAGGAGATGAGGAGAGGAGGAGAGGAGGAGATATAAATAGACCGCCCGAAGCTTTCCGAAGGCAATCGTACATCCTCGGGTTTTCAAACTCAGAAGAGGAGAATTTGCTGCGCGCGCAACCATTACGGTCTCCTACTCATTTCACACGGACACAGACCTTTCATTGTGTCAAATACGTCTCGTTTCAAATCTGCGACCACTGCAGTCCACTGCAGTCTGCCACTGTCTACACGAGGATGGTGATAATTTTGTCACGTCTACTGTTTGCATATACTGCATTTTACGCACGTACGGATGGAAATACATACACTCTTTCTAATACTGCAGTTTAGCAGTAGGATCTACACAAATCATATCAACCTGGTAATTGTTTTCTAATTTCATGTTCTTCCGAAAATTCATGGCTCTTCAATATTCTCTCTGAAGCCAAAGGGAACGTTCTTCCTGCTCTTCCATATGAACAATACCGATAATACACTTTGTTCTCAAGGATACGACATATATTATTATCTTTATTTGGTTATTACCATTTTCCTTTAATGGCATGCTCAACTGCTCAAGATGTTTCATAATACAGTTTTTTTGCTTGTCTATAACTAATTTCGTGAAGAACACAACCTTTTCAAAATTCAAAGTATCAAAATGCAAAGATGTATTTAGTCAGAACATTGAAATAATTTTACTGTAGAGATTAGAATTTTGTGCCAAATAAACGATCTCTTAACAAAGTCGTATGATGGACACTATACAGTAATCTACAGTAACTAGAAATTTAATATGTCTATCTTGGTCGTGTGTTAGATACATACTTGGTCACTATTTATTATGTTTTATTTAATTTCTTATTCATTAATTCCAGTAATGAGGAGCTGTAACCATAAATGCTTAGCTTACTTGGCATGTGTTAGCTAACGTGATTGTTTAAAATATGGAAAATCAAAACCGTCATCATCAGTCGGTTCATCAGGGATATCAGTCTTTTTGGAAAAAAAACACCCGAGCTGTTCCTGGCAGGTATGTGCTGATTCAACAAAAGAGGATTTAAACATTAGGTACCTGCACTTGCTTCTGTCCCTTCAGCCTATGGTGTAATATGAAAAATATTACATGAGGGTGTTGGAACCAAGTTCTAATCTCAAAATTCAATCTTTCATTTTACACAAAAAATATTTCGATTACTCATTTTTTGTTTTATAGATATATTTCTGTTTCAAAAATGAGTACTAATACACAATTAAGAAATGTCGAGTTTGCGGGTAGAACTTGAATTCAACATTATTAATAAACGTTTCTAAATGTATTGTTGCAAACTTATGACTCAAGGAAGTGAATGTTACCTACTTCTGCAGAATTACCCATGATATAATAATTTTCAAGCAATTTTGATTTTTAAAATTATTTAGACCTAGTCTAAAGCAAGACTCCAGACAAGGAAAAATTGGAGCGGTATCAAATTTTTCAAGTAGTTCAGGAAGTGCTGGTGGTGGAACTGCTGGGAGTGGAAGTGCATCAAGTTCTACGTCTTTTCAAGATTTCCAATCAAGTGTTGATGATGCTTGGGATTCGGGAGACGATGAATTTTGCACTGTCTCCGACGTCAGAATATCTAAAAGAGTTAGTAAGTCTGCAGCACTAAGTGTCATCAATAGTCATAGGTCAGCAATAACATGCGCAGAATCACAAACAAATTTGAAAGACCGTCCTCGAGAATATATCCCTGAAGAGAAAAAAGCAGAAGCTTTGCAAAGATTAGCCGTTCAACCGTTACAATTAAGGAATGCTAATTTGGGAACTGCTGTTTCTCAAAGCCATCAAAACCAGCAATGTCTAGAAGAAGTAGGTGTTAAATCTAGTGTATCACCACATCATAGACATTCACAATTTCCGGGAAGACCTCAACCTATGAGGCAGACAAATGCTACCTCTAAGTTCTACATTGCTTCCAAAGAACAAGGTAATTTCATCAATCTCCAAAAAATGTGTTACATCCTTAATTTATACCTAACTATGTACTTATATTTTTGAATGTTTCAATTTTTAATTTATTGGTTTAGATGGTGAAAGTAAAATAGATAAGTTTCAATCGTTGTTGGAATCTTCATTACTGAATTTAGATGAATTAAGACAATTGTCTTGGTCCGGTGTGCCAGCTAAACTACGGTCCATAACATGGAGGCTATTGTCTGTAAGTTCAAGAGTTGTCAGGATTACCTAAACTATCAATCCAGTAAACGAAAAAAGATTTAAAAGAAATAAACGGATTTGGATAGCAAATTGAGAAGATTGAGAAGATTTCAGGATCACCAATTATTTCTGAATTCTTTTGAATCTCTTTTACTTTATCTAGAGCTATTACACATACTACTTCAATTCGAGATATTTTAAAAATATGTTTTCAATATTACAGGAGTACCTACCAGCAAATTTAGAACGTAGACAGCAGGTTCTGGAACGAAAACGTATGGATTACTGGAATTTAGTAAAACAGTACTATGATGCAGAACGCGATGAAGGGTTTCAAGACACGTATCGACAAATTCACATCGACATTCCAAGAATGTCACCACTTATTTCATTGTTTCAGCAAACAACTGTACAAATGATTTTTGAGAGAATTCTTTACATATGGGCTATAAGACATCCGGCGTCCGGTTACGTGCAGGTTTGTTTTTATCTTTACCTTTAAGAAAATTCGAAAGTGTTTCTTCACCAATTATAAAAATTCTTTTTTCATTAATTAAAAGGGTATGAATGACTTGGTTACCCCATTCTTCCTGGTATTTCTTCAAGAAGCAGTTCCAAGATCTGCCTGGCATGATCTGGAGAATTATGATGTAGAATCTTTACCTAAAGATAAGCGTGATATTATAGAAGCCGATAGTTTTTGGTGCTTATCAAAATTTTTAGATGGAATTCAGGACAATTACATCTTTGCTCAATTAGGAATTCAGCACAAAGTTAATCAACTGAAAGAACTAATACAAAGAATTGATGGTATATATTTGAAATGTCTATTGGAACATAATGATTAATGTATAATATACCAAGATAAATTAATATTGAGTCATAAATAACAAAATTTGTCAAAATTTCAGCTCCCTTACATCAACATCTGCACCAGCATGGAGTAGATTATTTACAATTTTCATTTCGCTGGATGAATAATCTATTAACAAGAGAAATCCCTTTACACTGTACTATTCGTCTGTGGGATACTTATCTAGCAGAATCTGACCGATTCGCGTCTTTCCAACTTTACGTTTGTGCAGCTTTTCTTCTTCGTTGGAGGCGTCATCTCCTTCTACAACCAGATTTTCAAGTAAATATTATTAATTTCTTATATTTTCAGTATCCGTTTACTTCTTCAGCAATAAATTTAAATTTCTGTTTTATTTTTAGGGACTAATGTTAATGCTACAGAACCTGCCAACGCAGAATTGGACGGATTCTGAAATTGGAATTTTAGTTGCAGAAGCCTATAAATTGAAGTTTACATTCGCTGATGCACCTAATCATTTACAGGGATACGATTCCAGGTGACCATATTTTTATGCGATTAGTTGACTGGTGTCATTTTAATTTTGTTATCACAGCTATATTTGTAAGACGAAAGTTCATATGTGTCGTTTGTTATCTCTTGCGTATGGTTACCATATACACAAATAATCAAAATATATATGTTAGTACAAGATATCTAGAAAACCACTTTAGGAAATTAATTTCAAACAGTAATATGGTAATTTCTATTTAAAAAATTCTCAAAGAAATCGTCGTGTTATTTTCGGCCGAGGAAAAGGAATTCCTGGAGGAATTTTAAAATCCTCGCGGATTACCTCTCATGTTTTCCTCATGAATTTACGGTTACGTAACGTTATTCGTTTTAGAATGACTTTTACGCGTATATTTTCAAAGAAATTCCATAAGAATACGACTGCCAAAGCTTGAATCTTAGTATTCTCGATAAATTGTTCTAGCATTCTTTTATTATTTGAAGGGTGTCACAAAATAATTATATAAGAACAACTTTTATCTAAGTCGTTTTATTGGCTCAAAACTTCATGCCATACGCGAAGAGAAAACTGGACAGTGTATCTATATTTTCACAGATTATTATGTGATAATTAACCATGTAAAATTAAATATAAAGGTAGAATCGAATATCACTCCTCAGAAATTAGTTATTTAAGTTATGGCGATTGAGAGTATAATTTAGTTGTTAAAAAACTGCTTATTATCTGCAGAATAAGGTAAAAGTAAAGTAATCATTTATTACTATTACCTTTCACGTAAATGTATTTCTATTATACCTAGAAACGGATTTTTTCTCTGATTGCAAATAATAGATTTTTTATGTGATATATCAAGTTTTTGTTCATTCTTCATGTTTTTATATGCATATATATATATATAAAGAAACTGTCAAATATCTCTCATAATAGGTATTGTTATATTTAATACTTATAATAAAACACATTTTTCATATTACGTGTTAAAGTAATTATTAACAAGTTAATACTATTTATCACTGTATCTATTCTATACAAAATTAACTGGTTTTCTGGTGTTGAACAATTTCAGTGGTGCCAAAATTATTTCATAAATATAATATTTCTTTTTAGTAAATTTCACTTGGTTTATTCTAACAATACTTGTTTATTTAAAAAAGAAAATTATTTTTAGGATATTGAGCTAGAGCAAAATTTTCAACCCTTCAACCCATAGTAAAATTTTACTGGTATGTAACCAGAAGTGGCTATTTATACGTACAGGTACATGTAGGCAAAGTAAAAACAAAGAGTTTTTTTTCATGTGAACTTGGAGACAAACTATTATTTTTAAAACTGTGCATTTACATTTATTTTCACATTTATTCACATAATTTCTAAGTACATTTTTATTTTAATGGATTGTGAATAATAACATTAGTTTTATAGATTTACTTGATTTATAAACTAGATTTAATAAATAGGGGACTATACTATATCTATTCAAATTATTATTGTATCATAAGTAAAATGATTGGTTTTCACGAAAAAGTAATGCCCAAATTTTTAAAAATATCTACACTACATAATTACATACACTAAGAATCCGTATGAAATTAAGCAAATTTTTTTTCTAATTATTTTTGTAACGACAATTTTGATTCAATAATTAGTTTGTTTAGGAAAAGTTCACTTGATACTCACTTTTCCTAGAAAACTTAGTTTGAAATTTTCTTAAATAAATTATACCATTATGAAAATTTAATCTTCATCGACTTCAGTTTGATCATAGTCCATATCCGCAGGCTGTAGTGCTGACAAAGCTTCATCTTCATTAAAAGTCTCCTGTAAACAGTAATTTTCATTTAAACTATAGTGTGGTTAATAACATTTTTAGTTTAATAGCATAATAACAAATTACGATATGATCATCGGGAAGAAATTTAGAACATATAACTTACTTTTTAAATTCTGTAAGTGAATTTTAAATTTAGTTTGTTTAATTTAAGTAATAGATATATAGTAATTTTTTTTACATACACTCACGTAATCCACAGTGACAGGAGTTGGATAAACACACGGCATGCACTCCATTTTCGTGATCCCGTCGTTATCAGCTATACATTCACAATGTTGACATGGATTTGGTTTGGCTGATATTGCTACTCGTTTGGCGAAGACACTGGCGAATTTTTTTATAGATGGCACCTTTCCAAATCGCAACTTGTTTCCACTGAATATGGTGCCATTAGATTCCAAGGAAAGAGGTGTGCAGTAGCCTAAAGCACTTTTGGGTAACTTGACCTGCCTTCTTAAATCCACATCGCCCAACAAGGTACGAGAGTCTTTTTTTGTATATGATTTTGAAGCATCTAAACCATAAAATATTTTGCTGAGCCTACCCTTCTCAAATTGAAAGTCACCGTCCATAAGTATGTGCAGAGTTATGTCATTTTCTAATAATACTTGATGTAAAACTGAATAGTCCAGCTGAAATGAAAAATTTGAAGACTTAATATTAATACTTTTCATTTTTAACTTTATCAACTCAATGAAAAAAACTTACAGTCTGATTTTGTGGTTCACAGTGAGTGCAAGGCATCAAAATGAAAGTTTTAGAGACTCCTGATCTGAAAACTTGTTTGGAAGCGAAACCGATTGCCGCAAATATATCTTCATTACCATTTCCTACTGGAATTTTATCAAAGTAATCAACGAAACGCAACGCATTCTTGGCAAAGATCTGACTATCAAGTACCAAACTTCTTGGTTGGTCATAAACGCCACTACCTCCAAATGTGACAAGAGACCAGCGATTATCAATCAGATGCTGATCATTTAGCTCTTTGTTGATTTGAGTGATTAAGTGATCTAAATTACGATTGCTTCTAATATCTCTGTTGCACTCTTTAGCTTCAACAATAAATACAACATCGGTAGTCCTAGGAATAGATGAACCCTCAAGTTTTTTAAATTCACCTTCTGGTACGTGGGAGCCATCACTCATGATGCAGGCAGTACATTTGTCTGGAATTCTCAAATATGTATCATAGAACATGCATGTCTGCATATATGCCATTGCCACTGTACATGCTTCCAGCTCATCAGCGCTATTTAGGCAAAGTTTTCCATAATGGTCTGGGTTTACTACGTTGAAGCATGAACCGAAATCTGAACTTCTGTTAACAAAAAGTTCCTGGCAGAAGCTTGCGGGTCCGTCATCCCTGGATATTGCAAGATTTAAATTGCTATTACATTCCTCGCGATTCAGAGCCCAACTGTGGGCAAATTTTCCAGTATCTGTCTCAATACTTTGATCGGATGTCATTTGATCATCAACTTGTTCATTATTCATTGTTCCCAGTAATCCAGCTGTTTTTCCATAATACCAACCAGATAGCTCTAGTGTACACAGGTCGTATTTTAGATTACATTGCAATTTAAATTGCTTATCCTTCCGCTCCACAACTACGATACTCTCTTCTTGATAAACGAAAGCAGTACCATTTCCAAGTTCTACAGGCAACTGTAAAGTTACATCGGTATTTGCCAAGTTGACAGTCTGGAATATAAATATTTCACATGGATTTAATGATTGTTATATAAAGTCGAATCGTGTTACGTTAATGTTTTACAAATATTCATATTAAATATGTATCATATTATACTTACGTCTTTAAACAAATCCACAATTATTGGTTCCTTCCCAATTAATATAATAATTTGATGATGCATAGTCTTATCATCTTGATAATACTTAACAAGAACAGCAAATTCATCTCGAAGAAAATCACGAGCTAGTAAGTAAGTACAATTTCCAGCAAACTCAGTAAAGTGACCGTCAAAAGTGACGTAATATTGAGAGCCAACAATCATAGCTTGAGCTGAAATTGCAAATAAATAATTGTAAAAATTTACCTTAAATGTTAAAAATTAACTGTAAATATTTACTTAAAAATAAAAATTTACCTTTGAATGGTGGAAGCCAATTGGATGGTTCTGTATAAGGTTTAAACTGGTAGTATAAAGTCCAAAAAGTAGCATTGGAAGTAACAAAGTATGATCCCATCTCAGTGATCGCTCTGTATTCTGGTATTTCTTGAAATTCAGGTGTTTGATTGAATGCATGCCAGGACATTGGAAGTTTTTGTTCATAACACATTAAACCTTGATTCGGGTCAAATATGAATTTGGTTTTTGCTTCCCTATAACGGCTTTCCGCTTGCAGAGCAGTTTGACTTATATCCATTAATTTCGAGTGGATTAGTCTTACTGTAGTTTCAAGTTTAGCTCTAACTTGAAAATATTCGTACATTTCGCTTATCTTCGTATAGACCTGTTGCATTTTATCAAGGGCGTAATGTACAGAGGGCAATTTTCTTAGCTCCTTTAACTCAGATATTATCTCATCAACAACGTCTTTTAATTCTTTTCCAAACGGTACAAATGTGAAATAGCGTTCCTGTATGAACTGAATTATGAGAGTTGAATATTTTTGTATATTTGTTATAATGTCGTTTGCCTTTATGTCTTTGTAAAATTTATCTATGTCCTGAGTAAAATTCGTAAATCTGTCGAAATATGGGGACGTTATTATCTCGTTTCTACGATCATACAAAAAATCCACTACTTCTTTGCTTGCTTTCCATGCAACTGTTTCGAGATAATGAAGCACACGTATAAAGAGTGGCTCAAGTAACTTTAAAAATTTGTGCCACTGTTGTGAGATGGATAAAGAGATTCTGTTCCAGAGATGTTCAATATATTTTATAAAGGAAACATGAAGATCTTTTATGAACATGTCGTATTTTTCGATAAGCTGCTCTACAATATGAGCTATTTGCGAAACAGATTCACCCTTCAAAATTGCACTGATAATCTCGGACAATTTTTGATAGGCGTTCTTAACTGCCTCGATTACCCAAAGTAATGAATTGCGAAGAGCTTCACCGGATTCACCCATAATTTCCCAAATTTCATTTAAAATGTTTGGCAACGACTGAATGTGACTACGCAACGAGAGTTCATCTATTATATAAATTCCAAGAGCCACAACGTCTTTGATATAAAAATCGTTTGCATTGTAAGAATTATTCAGGTACACTTTCAGCGCTTGAAAATCCTGTTCAACAATTTTCAGTTCGCTGAAAAAAAAGAAAGTAGTAGTACAATAGATCATATAGTTATTTAATTTTCTTTACTAGCATAATAATAATTAATGATTCTTACTTCCAGTCATATAAGAATTCGTCTAATTCATCTTGAGCATTATCCCAAACTTGAGATATAACATTGATAGTTTCAGATCTTACTGTGTGTCTCCAATAATTGACATCACTACTCATTTGTTCATATATGTTAGTCACTGTAGTTTTAATAGAACCCTAAAAGTAATATTTTATTTCATTTATTAAATTCCTAATTAACGAAAATGTAGTAGATATCCGGGCGGTCACATATTAGGTAAATTGAAAAATTGAATTTTGTGACCTCCCTGAGATATAACTACAGTAGTAAGAACAAATTTAACTTACTATTACATCTGCTTTCAGCTCTGGTCTCCACCGTAAAGTTGATGTAACCAGCCTGGAGTGATTTAATCGCAAATAAAAAGTTACGTCCGAGACGATAAGATTTTCTTCATAAGTTCTCCAGATGTCGAATGCAGCATTTCTAGCATCAGGTATGTTTCCATACATCCTTAAACTTTCCACTGCATCTGGAAATATATTCTAGTTTAATAATGATCTATAATTTTAAAATGAATACCAATGGCAATCATAAATTTTCCGTTCTATCTGTTACCATGACTTACCAGGCGTATAATTGACCATCGTCCACGTGTGCTTGTCGTTGAAATTCAGAAAGAAGGCACCAGTTGCATTAAGATGAGGAGAATTAATAACACTTCCATTTATGGTGTATTCTGGATAAGATCCATAATAAATTAGATTGAGGTACTTGGTGTTGATTCTATTGGGATGATCCGGATCAGTATTTTCACGGTTTATTTCAATCTCATTTCTACTAACGTCAATACGGCCAATAAGCTGTCCTTTTTCCTCTTCCGAATTTCCACGTTGATAAATAACATTGTTTTTAGTTTGAATCAGAATCGGTGATTGACGATGTATAAATCCGTGTAGATCGAGTTTTAAATTGATTCCAACGTGATTAGCAGAAATATTATAAGTATATTTGCGATCGATTGGTAAATTGCTTTCGTCTCTCAATGTGGCAGAAACGTTTAACAGCTTATGTTTATCTGTAGAATAATCGACAATAAATGCTGCGTTAAGCAATTCCCTATCATCTCGATTAATAATTTGACCCGTAAACGTGACATCTTTCTGAAAGCTAGGATGTTTCAAGCTTAAAATTGCCTGTTGCTGAAGTGTATTGCCATCCGAAGATATATTTTTCCACGAGAAAGCTGTTCCAATAGTACGAGGAGTTGTTTCATCATGATTCCAAATGAGATGCGCTTCGGAGTTTAGTTCGGAACTCATTACCAAATAGGAGCCATTGAGAGTAAAATTTCTTCCAGGATACACTAAACCTAAGACTAGAAATTGATTTTCAATGTCTTCAGTGGTCTTATTGAGAATATTAATGTGATACGATGCCCATGCATCCTCGGCTAAACTAAGCCATGTGTTCTGATCAAATTCACCAGGTAAAATTTTATAATCTGTACGTAACTGGACAGTCCGATTGAAGTGTACAGCCTTCAAATATACTTCTTGGCCATCATGGGTTGTACGAACTCGAGATTCTCCAACAACGTTGAAAGCTGAACTATTGTCCAGTCGGAACACATTGACTTTCTTGAATTCAGTTGTCGGATAATTGGTACCTTCATTTCCACCACTGTACTCAAACTGATTAACGTAAACAATTCCAATAGGCTTCAAGATGTTTTCTATGGTAATTTTGATTTCATCTTTCTCAAAACCTCCTCTCGACTCACTCTTGGATTTATACTGTCCGTTCAATATTTCTTGATTATTATACATCAACTTGGAGTAACCATTGGTAATTTGAGGTCGCTTCTTGTAACCATATGTAAGATGACCGACGTGTCGCGTACTCAGTGGAATATCCAAGTGCAAATGGCCATCAAGAGTGGAGTCCAATCTTTCGCTGTGATATGTGTAATCAGAGTCCAGCAATGCTGTGTTGTTAGGCCAAAATGCCTTTATGAGTCGCTTGTTTTGTTTTCTGTGGAAAATTAAAATCTTTAAAATAATAAACTTTTACAGAAAATATTAGGCGCTACAACAAGGTGACAACAAGATTCAATTTTGCAATTTCCTTGACAATTTTACTTACAAGGTTGTTAGGACCATGAAATCACAACCGACGTAAGGAAAAGTTGGTGCTGGGGTTGTTGCGTTGATTGTACCGTTCACATTCACGAGACTTTCATATGAAATGCGAGTCATACCAATTTTTTTGTGAGCTGGCAAAAATAAATCTGCACTGATCGATGTATGAATATCATGCGAAGCATCATAAGAGAAGAGGAAGACAATTGTTTCTTCTTGCAAATATTTCGGTGTATAAAGCGAATACTTGCACTTCATTCCTTTGCCATCAAATGTGGCGCTGAGTAGGTTGTTCAATGTCTGGGTAGGAGAATTTCCCCAGGTCAGGCGAAGATGTCCATCGATATCACGATCAGCCATTTTTAGCTATTGAAACGAGTTTGATTACATCAGTTAAAGTTTTATTGAAAATAATAAACAATGGATAAATGAATATACAAACCGATCCATCAGAGGCGTAATTGGTTTTTGCTCGCAAGGCATTATAGCCGATGACGTAGGATGCATCTTGAATTCCTTTTTTCGTATGATAGCTAATCAAGAATCGATGATCGTCATTGTCTGGTGGAGGTAATCTGACATTTAAAATAACATCAAGATTTCCTTCGTCCAGAATTCCGACAGTGGCATTCGTAGCAAGTCTCCATAGCTCTTGATCAATATTCACGTCGAAGCCTATATTAAAGTTCTTGAATTTTCGTTTAGGGTTTTTGAAGAACAAGTGAACATCAATATCTTTATTGTTGATTCCGTCAATATTGCGATTAGCCAGAATTTTACCAAACATATCAGTTAAGTAAGCAAGTTTCCACTCTAATAATATGAAGCTAGCATCACGATTTAAATCGTGTTTTAAACGAACGTATCCACCATCATCGGAAAACAATAAATTACCGTCCAATGTGATACTTTTGAGATCTTGCCATGGTGTGCTTGCATAAACATATATAGTCGTATTACCATTTACCTGTACATTCATAAATGTGTTTAACTGATAAACATCATATTTATCATCGATATTGCTCAAAGTTTCTATTTTCGATTGCACATCCCAATTGAAGGCATTGACGCAACTTATGCTGAGATTTCCATTTACAGCATGACTATTAATTTGTGCATTTATTCCATATTTTTCTCTCTTAATACTCACGACGTATTTATTCTGATCATTGCCGATGGGAATTGCGGTCATTTCTACTGTTGATACTTGATCGTTCTCCATTGTTATAAAACTTAATATCTTGTAAACTGTGGAAGTTTGTGCATTTTGTAAATCACCTTCGAGTCTATAACGATTGTTACTAATTTGAGTAAGATCGCCTTGAAATTGTAAGTGTCGCATGCCTAAAGGACTGTGCAAATCAGCTTTCACAGTACCATTCTTCAATTCTCCGACCAATCTATATTCGTGATTTGGTTGATGTTTAAGTCCGACATCTAATTTCGCGACATTGTCTTTTTCCATTGTATTATTATATAAAACGTCGATTTGAACATCTTTTATTTTTTCTATCCAAGTTTCGAGGGCAACTGAGGCTTTTAAGAAATGTAAATCTTCGACGTGCCATGACCCTTTGAAACTTACCTTTAAAATAAAAGAATATATTACTTTAAATTATTTTAATTAGTTTAAATAGAATCAGGAATACTTACAGATTTATTAACTATTTTATCTGTAATGATGCTGAATTCAATGAGTTTCTCTTTGTCGCTGAAGTCTTTTTTTGCAGTTACTTTCGTTTTGGGAATTGTAAGCACTGTACTATTTACATCGGCAATAATAGCCACATTTACAAAGCCCTCTTCCATCTATAATAAAAAATAACAGTATTAAAATCTTCTAAAATCGATTGAAAACTTATTGCTTGTAATTATCTGTCGACAGTTATTAAAATTTACCTCCAGTGAACCGGCAAGATTTACAAGACAATCTTCAGCTTTTATAGCGACAGAAGCTGTGTAATCATTTTCATCAATCTCCACTATGGTAGTTGTATCAATGTATTTCAAAAATGATAACGGTGTTTTAAAATTCAACTGTAGTGAATGTATTTTTAAAACATCGACTACACCCTTTTGAGTCGTATAATTGACCGAAAATCCTGACTAAAAAGAAAGGATAACAGAATTAATATAAATCTCAAAATAAAATACATAATTCTTTTGTTCATCAAATATTTGTAAATACATGTTGATGTGAAATTACCTCAACCCATGAACTATAGTTATATACGTTCATCTCCATTTGCAACAAAACCTTAGAATCTTGTAATCTGAATACGTAAACGGAGTTAATTTCAGAAGCACAATTGAAGGGTGTTTCGATACTCAAGTCGTTTTTCATATTAAAGAAGTCTTCCATAAAGAAATTATCATCCAAAGTTACTCGACCCTGAGGCAACTTGAGAATACTAAAGATTTTATACTTGGAGCCTTCTTTATCAATATCCAACGTACCAGTGATGGGTTCTACTATTACTGCATTTACCTGTAAAATACAATTTTGTGAGATCAAGTTACATACTTAAAGTCAAATATTTTTCAGTTGCGAATATATCTGTACCTCAATTTCACCTCTCCAATAGAAAGCATTGTCGTCATCTTCGTCCTCGTATTCTTCATCTGAATCCTCAAGTTGGTGTTGGTCAGATTCTCCCTCCACTTGAGAATCTTTTTTCAACAAAGTTCCAGATGGAATTTTCACTGGAGGTTGTTTCGGACCACATTTTGCTTTTACACCAGCCTTCAATTCCACTAATCTTAAGGAAAATTCTGTGTCAATATCTAGATATCCATCTGGTTCTGTGTGAGTTGCAACAAGTTTGGTAATAATTCCGATTTCGTGTAGACCATGTATTGGGGTATAGAGAATATAAGTGTACTGAAAGTCGGTGATGTTTTCGTAATACCAAACACCCTCGAATCCAGCAGTAATATTGTTATATGCCGCCCGGAAATCCGCCTCTTGCTTATTAAGCTTAGCAACTAACATTGCTTTCGCAAGTGCATCAATTGGTGTTGCTATCAACAGTTTTATGTTAAAGTCGTATGAGCTAGTAAGTATTTGACCAATGGCTTCAAATCCAAGTGGTCCAGCTGGACTTATAATTTCTGCTACAATGTGCCTGTTTCTTTCAGATAGTCCAAATCTTCCCCGTACATAAGCATACCGTTCAATCGGCGTTGTTATATTAAATTGAATCTGAATAAAGAAATCAACTTTATCAAGAGAAATGGTTTAAAATTTAATTAGAGTAGAAAGATTTATCATTAATAATCAATTACCATAGATTCTTTCAACTGAGCCAAATCTCCAATCATGTGTGCTGTGTATTTTCGCTTATCCAGGTCAATGTTGGCTGCTCCTAGGAACTTCCAGTTGGGCATGGCACTCAAGAGACATTTCATTTCTCCTTTCCTGTAATTTACCAGTGGTGAAACAAGAAGCAGGTTGCCTGTCAGATTTGCGGTGCCATCCGATCCTCTGGATAGATTCCAGATACTTCTGATATCTATTACTTTATCTGGGTAGTACTTGACCAATAATCGAGAATCAGCTCCACGTGCAAACAATTGTTTGTGCGTAAGATTAGCCGTAACCGATTTAATAGAATGAACTGTACTGGAGAGTCCAAAATTTGCGTTCCATTCCAATAGTTCGGGTTCTTCCTTAGCGTCAGCTAGCAAGTCGACTAGCACATGTTGAGAATCTTGCCAGTATGCGCTACTACATAAAGTCAATTTTGCTCCCGCTTGCAAATACCTACAATCAAATAAAAGATTACTTAATCTGAAAAATTATAACTACAATATAATTATTACTGTATAATCTCTGAAGTGTACATGCCTTGCATTTAGAGAAGTTTTCTTCCAATTTTCAAAAGGAGTCAGCAGTTGAGATTCGAATTTGAACGATTGCAGCCATACGTAATCGGTGTCAATTGTTAGTTCCACTGTCTTATCTGAGTTCCAACTTAATCGAGCATCCATTATATAGTTATTCAAGTTTTTCAGTGCAAAAAGACATGAGCCAGTCACCAATCGTCCGGGATAAGTAATCGTAATTAGAGCGCTCATATTTTTTTCAACTGAATGATCATCTGAATTAACACATGGAACATTCTTGTTTAACTGTATGCTTGTTGCAAATTTAAGAGCTGGATCTCTGTTGGCATCCCATTTCACTTCAATACCAAGTTCTTTGTTATTCAGTTCATTAATAGCTGTTCCTATCAAATGAACATCCCTCCAGCGATCTAAATGCATTTCTACTCTAACTTCACGACTAGTATCGACTTTAGTTAAAATTGAGTAAACATTGTTTTTATATCTTCCTTCTACAAAGGTATTGAGACGTCCCATGGATAATGCTGTATAATTTACTATTAAGGCATACTTATCCATATCCAGTTGTTCTATGTGCAACCCAATTCTAAGGTTTGTAACGTCATAGTAAAATTTACAGTTCAATATAATTTCCCTGGCAAAGCTTGGAGATTTCAAGAGAAGTTTCAAGTTATGATTTGTGATTGACATGGTTGATCTATCTGAATATGTACCACGCACAGTCATATTGTGACCACTAAACCACGTTCCAGAAAAATCAAGATCATACTCATTACGTGATCTTTCAGTGATTCTTGCGCTTATCAACATCGAATTAAAATTTGGGATTGTTAAGTTGGCATGACCTTCAACGGCGAACATGGTTCCGCGGGGCATAATAATGTTGAGTGTCAAAACAATTTCTTTACCTGCAAAATCAATGATTAAATTAATAGGGAACAATTTCAATAGAATTTTCATTAAAAATTTATTCAAATTTTTAGTATTAATTATGTACCTGGAGCGTATCGTATTAATAGAGATGTTTTAGACTCATCTCCAATAGCATAATGATTTATGCCCAATTTAATATCGAGATTTTGTATCGGCTTCGTTAGGGCAACAAAAGCACTGACCTTGGCACCTTGACTTTGGAAATAGCCTTTCGAGTAAGTGATGACCAGCTGGGCCACGAGCTTATGTCGATCGTCTTGTAAATGAGGACTGGAATTTACTTCAGCGTGAAGCTCAAGGTGACCCATTGCTTGCTGGTACCACGAAGCTATTACAGTATTTAATTGAGGATAAGCGGTGGAGTGTAACTTAACATTCGCTGCTTTATAAGTCAAAGTTTTCGTGGACCGATTGATCAGTGCAATTTCCAGTTGAAGAGTCTCCTTTTTTGGCATCTTTTGCAATTGATAGTCAATTTTTACATTTCCAGATAAACTAATGTTTCTTTTCATAATGTAGCCTAATATTCGACTCCAAACTTTCTTTGTTTGAAAGGTCAAATCAATATCACATTGAGATACATTATTCTTCTGCTGATTACGTATCATACCTGACAATTCCGCGATTCGTTCACTGTTTATGGCTAAATACAGTTTTGGTGTGTAGGTATAGCCGTAATTAGATGTCTTTATGGAATAACCCACACTAGCGTCTAAGTGCTTTGTGCCATTAATATCCAGTCCGACGTCTAGGAAAGTCTCATTATCTGTTCTTTTGTATGTACCTTTCGCTATAAATGAATTGCTGGCTGACTGCAATGCTACTGTTACATTATTGCTATGCACATTAAAGGAAATTGTTGCACTAAGTTCTCTTTTCATTTGAGACCCCGGAGTATCAAAAGCCACTCGGACGAAGCTTTCATTCTGCAAAATAAAAGCACATTTAAAAATCGTTATTTACTAATTGAAATCATTAAAGTTAATGTAAATGAACTATACTCTTCTATACTTACTGCAGTTCGCTCCATTTTGTATTCCATGATATAACTCTTTGCAGTAGGATCAGCTTTAATTACAGATACCTTAAATAATGTAGGACCATTTAGTATAAAATAAGCAGCATTTGGATTTTTTGTCACGTTTGGAAACTGGTAATCCGCACAAACTTTGAGACCAATAAGTTTATCAAGCGCAGGCCAACTGCAAGTTGTATTACTGATTACGTTTTCAGACAGTTTTAACTGGTCCAATTTATCTTGATCCTGTTCAGCAATTATATGACCTATAGCTTTTTCGTTTACGTCAGCGCCATTCGTTTTTACAACGAGTACATCTGAATTCATCGAAAAAATTTCCATCTTGCGATTCGGAAGACTTAAACCAAGACGTACAAGTCGAGGTCCCTTTACATTTAAATGAGCTTCCACTGCTCCTGTAGAATACAGATTGGTTCGCAATTTGATTCCTGCACTTTTGTAAAACGAATCTGTCGTCATTGATCCCGTGATGTCGAGACTTACACTGAAAAATTATAAATTTCTTAATAGTTATGAAGAAAATTTGTATTGCTTCTACTGGATGTTTGAATAGTATTATCAATAGTGGCCACACTAAATTATAGAAGTTAGTACCTTGGTACAATGCTTCCAATGACTTCAATTTCCCCGCTGCTTAAGTGCTTGCTGTCAAGTAATCCAGACAACTTAAAGTTACATGCAGCTGATCCTGACAAGTCCAAGTGAATCGGAAGACCCGAAGTTGTCGGTACTACATAAGAAGAATCAAGAAACATAGCCGTATTTTCGAAGTGGATCTCTTTACCAGATAAAATCTGCTTTACCTTCGCCCAGGGATTAAGAGTGGCTAAAGAATTTGTTATTTCTTGATCACCGTCCAATATTGTGAACTTGAGTTCATTTCCGAAAATTCTGTACCCCAAACTAATTTTAGGATGATCAAAGTTGTTATCAATGACATTGGGTAGCCGTTTCACTCGTTTCCAATAATCTTCGTCTTCCTCGGGTGCTGATCTAAACTGTCTAAGGAACTGCTTAAAGTGATTGCCCATCTTTTCTCCGCTGAACGGACCTTTTGGTCCAAACAATCTCTCGGCATAAAATTCCATTCCCTCCATGCGTACATCAACTTCGAAAAGATTTACAGACTCGCTAAATAAATCGAGAGTAAGATTCAAAGTTGCTTGTCGTGGTATGTAAGATTTGGGTGAGAAAATTACATTTCCTTGATAGTTTGCACCGAAATTGTATTCTTCCGAAAAGAAAGAATTGTCATAATTGCGGGAAAACTTTCTTAAGTCACTGTTGAATTTGTTACCAAGATCTTTATCCGTCAAAAGACTCTGAATTTCAACTCTGGTAGGTGAGGACGAGGACAACAAATTTTTTAAATGACTCCATACGAAAGATCCAACTAGACAAAAAAAAACGTTTTACTGTTAATTACAAATTGATCCCCAGATTAACATAATTGTTGAATGTTTAAGACATATACGCATACCTTGGTTCACTTCTTCTTCTTCTAGTGTTTGTCTTATCGTTTTCACCACTCGGTAATCAGGACACCGCATGACTTGCAAATATGAAGCAATTCTTATTTCTGAATCGATTGTAAAATTACGATAGAGATTTAAGAAGAATAGGTCTCTCGTCTCTTGACAAGATTCGAGTCTACGATGAGCATCAATTGCTGCTATGCGCACTTCCATTGGTAGAAATCCGCTTGAATCTTCAATGCACACTCTTAATTTTCCAACTAGTGTTTCTGTTTCAACACCCATATTTCCAATTGCTTTTAAGGCCTCTAGTGTCTGGAAATATTTGAATTCAAAAGAAGTTCATCATACAGAAACTGTAATAATAATGTGTGACAATAGATAATTGAAAAGTTCTGAACATTATGTATGAAAGAAATTTGTAATGTTTATTGTTATTTTAAGTTGCAACAATATTTCTGGATAAAATAGAATTGAGAAAAAATATTTAATTCATTTGAACGTTCAAAACTTCAGTGAAATTGAAAATAGTAAGAAAAAATGAAAAAACCTCTTTAGTCGTAGAAAGAGATTGGCGGCGTGGAACACAGCCCTTTTCGATTTTATTCTCCACATATGAAAGAAAATCTGTAATAGGTTTTAGTTGAAGACATGCACTGTCTGTGGAGCAGTATGTATGTATCATTGCAGAGTAACTTAAAATGAATTGAGCATCTGGCATATCTTGCTGAAAGTCGAGAAGAGGTGCAAGGGATTCGATGGTTTCTTGATCTGGTTGAGGTATCAGAGCAAATGCAGTAACCCACGTATTCAAGGTCTCCTGACTGATGTACTTGTCTATTATCAGATCTTTCATTACAGTCACTCCAGCGTTGCTGCCCAAATAGGGTAAAGCATTGATAAAATGTTTTCTGAAAGCAATTACAATGAATAAGAAAATACATTCGTAAAGAAGAAGAAGAATAAAAAGTTACATAAAAATGATCATTTATACGAACCTGCTGTTTTTACAAATACCGTTGGCCCTGGCGAACATTTGGCTCAATGATGGGTAGTCCAACATTCGTGCTGAGTGAATGAACTTGGTGAATAGTTCCGAGAAACTTTGTTGCACTTCTTCTGCAGCTTCGTGCCTACACATACTCTTCAAAAGATCTCTAGATGTGCGCAATTCACCATAAATAGTTTTAGGTGCTTTCGCATGATCGTAAAGTAATGTAGTTCTCTTGGTGTGAATATGTTCTGCCTCTTTCTGCTTAGGCTTGGACTCATTACTGGTTTCCGAATCTTCTTCTTTGGTAGTATTGCTTTCTTCAGTCTCATCGTGGTCATCATCATCATCATCATTTTCAGTAGAGATTTCTATGTCGATTTCCATAGTTTCAGCAAAAAGTTCTAAACTCGCACTCATTTCAGTGCGTACACCAGCTTTATGGCCGTTAGAAAGTGGCTGCAGTTGATGCGAATCATTGCAGACGACCCGTTCATAGATGTTATGATCTATTGTGATGTCACACTCACTCTGTGACTTAAGTAAGGTTTGTTTTGCAATTCTAGATTGAGAGAGAGGACTTCGGTACGTCTGAGACTGTATAATTGAAAGATGTTTGCTGCTGTGAGTGCATCTAGCAAGATTTTTTGTTTTTCTTATCACGAGACTGGTCTTTTTAACTTCATGAAGTTTATAACGTGTCTCACATATTCCGTTAACGTCGAGTTCATCTACTCGACGATCGACATCAAATCTCATCATCGAGTTCTGCAGCATTGACAAAATACCTCGTTTTAAATTCAGTGCCCATATATTTTCTTTAGGATCAGGACAGACTTCTCGAACAATTCCATCGTCAAAAGCGAAGCGTAAAATATGGCGCTCCAAGCCAGCTTTGAATTCTGCTCCCGCTCTATCCGGAAATTCAGGATGATAACGTGATCTGTCATGACTAATGCTTGCATTACTCAATTTGATAAATCCCTCGCAAGGTGTTGTAAAATGCAAGGTAACTGTAGAATCGATATGTAGTGTTGACTCATGGCTTGCAGCTTCTTGACCTTGATTTCCCAAATTTGTGCTAGTGTCTACTTTATAGTGGTACACATAATACAAACTTTCATTGTACTTGAACTTCCTTTCCGCTGGAACTGCCATGCCATGAAAAGAGATAAACACACAATCATTAATCTATTATCGCTAATAACACTGATGACAGCAATGATGCACTTTTACCAAGACATTATTAAAAAAATTCATCAATATCATGTAACTTTAATTTATTAACACTTACCGTTGCATGTCATGCGACCACATAATGTTGAGTCTTTGCTAATATCTGAAAAAGAATTAAGTAAATATACATATAATATTTAATTTATTATGAGTCGAATTTTTTATTTCTTATTTTATTCTTATATTTTGCCACTTAAAGACAGTACATAAGCGGCGGTTAATCATGTAAATCCCACAATGTTGGCACACTTGTGTTACACTCATGTTACCAACTTTATAATCCGAATATTCATCATTTTAATCAATTCTACAATCATATCTGCATAAAATGGATAGAAATCAACCTATGGATTATCTATGGTCAAAAAGACCCTTTCACATTATCAGTTTGGGTGTTTGTATGGGAAACTCCAAACATTTTATCAGTTTCTGTGTTTATCTCTTAGAAAAATAACGTCACTTTTAGAAATTGAAAACTACATGTAAGTATTGTTTTCTTTTTCAACAATTATTACTCAATTAACTGGACCCCTAAATATTATTCAAACATTGAAGTACAAATCTGAGTTGTATATTAACTAAACATCGTTGAAAATAATAACAATTTATAAATATTTTATAGTAAAAGAATCTATAAACAGCGTTTATTTAAATAAAATATTAAATCATATTATGCAAAGTCTCAGTTAGCTGGACTTTTTTATTTATTCCTACTTTATATTTCTGAATAGATTGATTCATTCTTCGTCTTTCCATGCAATTGCATGCATTGAGGAAAAAAGCGCAATAAGTTGATAAGAATTTAAATTTAAGTCGACTCGATTTAAATTCTGTGCAAATATTTCTTCATCATTAAAACAAATTACTGGAAATTAGATTAGTAAACTGACAAACATGTTACGAAATCTAAACTACTCAGGATGTTTATGTACAACTTTATATATATAGCTATATTATATATATATATATATATATAT
>UCOH01004510.1:0-16832 GCA_900474275.1 Synergus japonicus | reverse complement strand
ATATTATATATATTTAATTTATTTATATTTATTTATAAAATAAATTTTTCCGTGTATACATTCACCAAGAAATAGCATTCTTGTAAAATAGCTCTTTCCACCCTAACATAAGAAAACTAATGTTAAACTAGATCCTCTGAAACTATTTTTTGTGGTAGATAGAAGAATTTCTTACTAATTTGGAAAAATAACAGAGCTGAAAAATCTTTCATTTTCATAGTCGCGACACAGAAGTAAAAGGCAATTTCGATTCAGTAAATATGTCTAAATTTTGTCTTTGCATTAGATAGTATGACTTTTCGGACTTAGTAAATGAAAAAAAAAATATATAATTTTAATAATGTTCATGCAATCTCTAAAAAAACCCCATTAATTAGAAAATTGATACTCTAAGATGCAAACAGCGTTTCGTGATATTACAAAAACTCAAACTTTTCTTCTTTTGTGGCGAACCCTTTTGTCCTCACAATATCTATGTAACAGATTTCTCTTTCTCTTTTGCGTCTTTATCTCGGTGTCCCTCTTAAGCATCCAACAAAAATCTGCCATCATGTTTACTCTTTTGCACCTATTCCGATAGCTCATTCAACAACGTTGAAGGAAACGTACGAGAATTTGGCAATAGTATTGGAAAAAAATGAATTACTCAGAACACTAATGCAAACTCTGTGGCGATCTTAAAAGTGCAACTGTGAATCTGGGACAACAATCAGGCTTTTCAAAAAATCCCTGTTTCTTATGTCTCTGGGATAGTAGAGACAGAAAGAATCACTATGTACGAAAAGAGTGGCCAAAAAGAACAGAATTTTATCCAGGGGCCAAAAACATCATCCGCGAACCTTTAATAGATCCATCAAACATTTTGCTTCCACCCCTTCGTATCAAACTTGGTCTCATGAAGCAGTTCGTTAAAGCTCTGGACAAGGATGGTGAATGTTTCGGGTACATAAGCAATGCCAAACTAAAAGAAGGTATCTTTGATGGTCCGCAAATTCGCACTTTGTTCAGAAATGACAAATTTGTCACAAGTTGGGTTGTTTGATGATTTTGAAATTACATTTTCCACACTTTCATCTCGATTACTTCCCAGAAAATCTCGGACACTACAGTGAAGAACAGGGTGAACGTTTTCATCAAGATATTATAAGGCAATGGAATTTCGGTATCAAGGAAAGTGGGATGTAAACATGATGGCAGATTTTAGTTGGATGCTTAAGAGGGACACCGAGATAAAGACGCAAAAGAGAAAGAGAAATCTATTACATAGATATTTTGAGGACAAAAGGGTTCGCCACAAAAGAAGAAAATTGTGAATTTTTGCAATATCACGAAACGCTGTTTGCATCTTGGAGTACCTTCATCTCTATGAAGGTAATGCACGGCTGATTCGATATAGGGGAGAGCAGGGCACAGAGGACCGCTTAACGTTCTTTCGGTGATATAATTATAAATAACCCGTACTTTTAATTGAAATTTGGTGTACATATTGCAAAAACTATCTACTTTCGATAAACGCTTTGCTAGAATACATTATTATTTTTAATTCGAGTATATAATGGAAAATTTGGAAAAAAATCTGTGCCCCGCGGGCTGAGGCACAGAAGACTTTACCGATTCTCTGTGCCCTGCGAATGTAATTCATATATAGAATATAAATTTTTACTATTAAACTATTTTGTTTTTAAAAAAAGAAATAAATAAAAAAATTAAAGAACTTTTATACAATGTTTAAGAACAATTCAAACAAATTATATACTCGTCTTCTTCGTTTACTGCAGCATATGCATGTGTACCATCTAAAATAAAAAATATTTAAATAAATAAAAATATTTTATCAACAGTGAGGATATAAAATTTATAGTCGTAACTTGCATGGGTCCTGTGTGCCCCACCACTACCTTGTCCTCTGTGCCCCCGCAGTCAATTCATAAACAATGATAACCTACATTTAATACATTGAGGCGGTAAAATTGTATTTCGCGCAATTTAATATAAATATGGATGGGATGAATGAAATGCACTAATCAGCCTATCACCTTTCTCGCTAATTCTGGGAAGAGTGGGAAATTTCGTGGTAACGGTTCGTGATCCGAGAGCAGTCTCTCAGAGCGATTTTCCATCTTAAGTGCCTAATACCATTTTTAATTCGCTACGTTAGAAGCCAGATTTATTGAGCTTACAGGTGAATATTTTTCCACATTGTTTAATTTCAAAGCTAAAGTGCGATTAAAAGGTGATAGCGGTGATTAAGTGCAAATATGTGTGTTTGTTTTGTTACAGCGTGGCGAATTTATTCGAATTTATCTGAATATTATTTAAAGTTATTCGAATTTCCTCTATATCTGTTGTAAATCTGAGAGGTCTACATAAGAATGATGTTGAAATTAGCTGCGAGGGCCACTCCAAACTATTGATGCTCGTCAATTTATTAGATCCAGCTAATCAATCGATATCAACGCTTTTTCGATCAGTGAGTCCCTCTCAGAGGAATACCTATTTGTGAAATGTATTTCTTTATTTGATTTATTGGCTAGATTATTGTGAGCCACTATTATTTCTGTTATGTTTCTTTTAATGTACTTTCATGCTACAATTTTTATGCGATACATATTATGTTTACTTCTCTTGAATTATGACTGTTAATTGCAAATTTTGAAGTGTTACGTAATCGATTCCTATTGGTCGATTACTTTATTTTATTTGCGTAAAGTAATCTTTTATGGTTCTTAAATCTACCTTTTATTGATTTTATTTGTCGTGCTTATGTTAATAACGACATTTATTTATTGAGGGCCTTTTGAATTATTTGATTATGTATGATTGATTTTCCGATTTCACATTTGCGATTTTTGTTTCACCAAACGTTAAATTTAAACTTCTCGTATTGATTCCTGTTGCGAATTTGTATTGTTTGATTATTGTTGTCACAATCTATTGTTGCCGAGCGGTCAGCGCTTAACGAAGGTTCGTCTTGACAATTTGTTATTGTTTTTTATACGAACTTCTTCAGCTGAATAATAATCTTTTAGAATTATTTAAATTGTGTATAATATTATTTCTCACACCTAGCCTGCCTAACAATCAAATCCAATCTATTCAAGTTTCAAGTTTCGAGAATTTTCTTTTCATTTGTTTATCGCTTTGTTATTTTTTAGCAAATTAATTTCATCAGTCTCTTATATCGCAGTCGTGCATACGAACTGTGACCAGTATAAACGAGTTGGTTACAACATCGAACATTTCGGTAACGAAACTGCGACAAATAGTAAGCTAAGTGAACACTAACATATACTTAATAAACATTTCAACAATGAAAACACTTATAAACAGATGAGAAGGCTATATGTATGAAAGTTTCTTATAAGCTTTCCTTGAATTTTCGTTTTTTATATTTTTTTCCAAAAGCGTTGATTCAAAATGCGTTTCGACTTGACACAAACTGAAATAGTCACTAAAGAATGTAATTACGGCCATTACGAAGAGATCGCACCACAAAATATAATTTTATTGAAGCAAACCCCTGTGCCCCGCCGGTCCTCTGTGCCCTGCTCTCCCCTATGTGTCTAGACAGAAGTTTTACAAACTATGCACACATCATTTGTGATCGGGGTGATAAGTTTGGGGCAATTCTGAGACCGTATCCAGATAGAACGACTCTCAAAATCATAAAAATACTAGTTATCGCCTTTCAAACGACTTGATTGCCCTCAACTAGGCCTTCCCGTGTGGAAAATTGTCATGGCGTTGTACTGTTTCTGTACAGTTCGCCTTGAATCTATATTGGCGCGGCACAGACTGACGATACAGTGGCTAGACTGGGATGTAACGTTTCGATCGACTAGTTTCTAGACAGTTTGACTAGATACTGAAAAATATAAATAAATCTTATAAAAAATAATTATTAATTTAGGACATGGTTTATTCGTTGATATATTATGGATATACTTATAAATAATCGATATTTATAAATTTTAACGCATATATAAGAAATAAAATTTCGCACGCACGCTCCCTAACCACTATCCTAAACTTCGAGATGATGGTAACACATTTTTTCCATGGTACACTCAACCATACACAAATATTAAATTATCTCAAAATAATTTCGTTAAAAAAAGCTTTTGCGTTAATAATAAATGAAATATGTATATAAAATTTTTCATGTTTTAAATGTTCACTTTTACAAAACCTGAAACCGTAAAATTTATTGATATACAATTCATATTAAATACTGTTAAAGTACATATTAAATTTCCTTGATTACTGAAATATGTACATTAAAATTGATGTAAATAAAAACAAAAAATTATTTTATTTTTATAAATTTCCCGAAAATTGAAAAAAATCTGGCTGATTAACACTTAGAAATTTTTATGATATAGATTGCAGATCTGGACCACACGGCCATAATTAATTGATTATAAACAACAATCTTTTGGTTTCTTTTTAAATATACATCCTAGAAATATGGAACGTTCTCTACAATTATGTTTTTAATTATGTCTCAGACATATATTTCATTACTTGAAAATTTTCGGTAAAAAGTACAATTTCTTAATTAATGGGTTTTTTTTTAGAGATTGCATGTGAACATTATTAAAATTATCTATATTTTTTTCATTTTCTATAAGTCCGAAAAGCCATACTATCTTATGCCAAGACAAAATTTAGAGATATTTACTGCATCAAAATTGTCTCTTACTTCTGTGTCGCAATTAGGCAGTCTGACTTGACAAAGGTTCAACAATAGTAAAACTACACAGTGTCAAGACAAAAACTAGACATATTTACTGCATCGAAATTGCCTCTTAATTCTGTGTCGCAACTAGGTAGTCTGACTTGACAAAGTTTCAACAATAGTAAAACTGCACAGTGCCAATTTCGGGCCGGTATAGTGTTACTGTATACAGTAAGGCGTGAGAAAAACTGTACTGGTGATGCATGATTCAAGACCACCATGACATATTTCCACACGGGTTTCCTCGAATTTGGACTCAACGACCTTCAAAACGTATGAAAACTGTAGTCAAGTTCCACGAAGACACATTTTCGTATTTTTACAATCGTCATTCGAACTATCAAGTTACTAACATAAATTGACCTAGAAATGACCTTTAGGATCATTATAAAAATAAAAATGAATACCATATGAGGACGTAAAATTTCCCGCTCTTTTAAAATTAGAAGTCAAAAATTCATTTTTTTCACATTTTGAAAATTTGACCTTGAATCGACCTTGATGCTCACATGATGGAATCAAACGGATTCCAGATTCGGATTCAGCGTCCGTTAAAACCATAGAAATCATAGTCACCTTCTGTCAATCGCTTTTTTTGCCGATTTGACCTTTAAATGTCCTTAAATGTGACGTGATGGAGCAAAACGGACTCCGGATTCGGATTTAGCGCGTCAAAATACATACGAATATATAGGTCCAGTTTTTGGACTGTACAACTTTTTTTGTGTGCCTGTGTTATTTTTTGAGTTAGAACTTTGGTCTACTCCCCATTGGGGAGTAAATTATTTATTTATATAAGTACTAATATAGTCGAAGAGTCTCAATAAAATAATCACCCTTATATACGAATTTGACTTATATCAAAGTGTTTTAACAATTTTTAAGGGTGTTGGATTGAGATTCTAACATCAAAACTCAATTTCCTCATTTTACTCAACAAATATTTTAATTATAAATTTTTTCACATATGCGCAACATTAATTTTTTAATAGAATAATGGATAAAGTGCAAAAAAACTTCCTGGTTTTAATATTTTGTTTTTTTTTAAATAAAATTAACTCGAATTTCCAGGGTAGCACTTGGGTCCAACACTTAAAGAAGTTAAGAAAAAGATTGATAACAATTTTTCTATGAATATTGAATATTCTTTAAATAAATTTGATACATTATTTTGTGAACCGCCGTTGCATTGTGTTTATTCAGCATCCCTGATCCTTCAGACCACTTTAGAACAGAACTGCACCGCCTACTCCTCAACAGGGGCGGTCTTATTTCTATGAATCAGGGACGTATTTTTTTGGCATGGAAAAATTACAAAAATACTAATTAATAATTTTAGTATTTTTAGATAAAAAAAAACCTTTTATTCTTTATGATTAATTAATAGATAAATTTAATATCAGCAAACTGAATTGGCGAAATAGAAAAGGGCAGTTTTTCATTCGCTAAACCTTTTCGCGCTATTCTTACGGAAAATTCAGTAATATTTTTTTATCACTTTTTTTTAAAATACCTCTTTTGGAAACCAAATCTCTCATAAATTTCTTTATTAGCTATCCTGAAAAATAGATGCACAGGAAAATAATTTTTCAAAATTTTTACTTTTGTTTTTTTAATTTTTCAAGGTGATTTCAGTATTACAGACAAACTGTAAATTATATTAACGAGCCTCACAATGAAAAGAGTGCTTCAAACTTAACTGCGAGTTGGCGTAACTAATTTCCGATTCGACCTTGTCCTACCATGTCCAAAGAGACTTTCTTCTCATATTTCTCCTGCAATATTCTTCAGCGAGATTAAAATCTTTAAGATATCAGGGAAGCTTTTTAAAACATTCGTGTGAAATGTAAGAGCTTCTACCTTCCTGAATTCACCAAGAGAAGGCAATGTCTTTAAATGACTGAAACTAGCATCCAATTTCTTTAACGTTAAATTGAAGATTTTACATTAAATATAAATATTTACGTAAACGAATAATAAAGATATTTACATTTAAAACTACAGTATTATTTAAATTGAGTTTATAAGAATCACCCCAATACTGCACCGAGAAAAATGGATACTCAAATGTAGATATTCAAATGCAAGATACTGTGGACTGTGGTACAATATCTAGATATTACCACATAGTATCTATTAAAAATAGAAGATACTGTCGTTTAGTATCACTAGATATTCGAATTTGTATACTCAACTGCAATATCTGTAGATACCATAGATATAAGAATATATGGATGGAGCCCTAGCTTGCGGGGTCTGTGACCAAGTAAGGGGGGAACCTGTGTATAGACGGCCATATTACCGTGGGAAGTTCCTTGGCTTTCAATAGGCTGAGATTTGGCTGAGATTTAAGTGCGGGCTTTTAAAATCTACCTATCATAAGCCAAGCAACAAATCAGCCAATCAGAGGCTTCAAAACTTCCCCAGGTAATATGGCCGCTTCCTCTATTGAAAATTCCTGTATGGGTTCCTTTATAGGATCCTATTATATGAATCTTTAAAGGAAATTGTACATGTTCCTATTAATATACATGAACCTGTATAGGAATAATTTTAATTTCTAAAAATTTATAGGACCCTGCAAAGATTCTTACACAGGAAACAATAAATTTAATTGGGATACATGCAGAGGATCTTGTACAGTTTCCCATGCTGAGTAATTTAGTCTGGAGCATAGGAACCTTTATAGGAAATAAAAGGTAAAGGATCCTACATGGGAACCGTCTTTCAATATGTATACGTACCAACTTTCTGTATGACCAGGAAACTACACAGAAACATACATAGGATCCCTGTCACCTTTCCTTTAATGACACACACGTGAGAAACTATGTGGGAAACTTAATAGGAACATGTACAATTTCTTTTAAAGATTCATATAATAGGATCCTATAAAGGAACCCATACAGGAATTTTCAATAGGGCCATGCCCCCTTCAAAACTCAGTTGGCACAACCCCCCTGCCAAAGTTGGGACGTTGTGCTCCATCCATATATTCTTACATCCATGGTAGATACTCATTTAATTACGCGCATGCGCATATGTATAAAGGCCTGATTACACGCTTTTAGGAAAATGTCCTTCTTCTCACTCTACTATGTGACTATTCCATAAGTTTGTCTCATTCCACATTTTCCACACATTTTACCCGGAAAATGTGCGAGAATGAGACAAACTTATTGGATAGTCACATGGTAGAGTGAGAAGAAGGACATTTTCCTAAAAGCATGTAATCAAGATATTATTACAGTAGATGCGGTGTTCAGCTATAATGACGTCCGCGATATATATGGGTAATCACTTTTTCTGTCATATCGAGGTGCTGCCCTCTCACCGAACTAAGAAGTCGAGCATTGTTTTCGGTAAGATTGCGGTAAATCAGAATTCAAATTTTTTAAATATTAAAATTAAAATTATTTTTCAAGTTGTGCAAAGATATTATAACATCTTTGAGCAACTTCGAATTGGGAAATTTTGTTTTTAAGGTTAGGAAAGCTTGAAAACTTCAGAAACATTACAAACAGACATATATTCTTAAAATACATATTAAAATTTATTAATATAAGTAATAATTACATATAATATTGATTAATGGGTTTTACATCCTTAACGCACCTCCACAATACCTTGAAAACTACCCTTAAAACAAAAAATGTCAATTCTTCATAAAAATGTGTACAGTTTATTCTCGTTTAAAAAAAATTAATTCTATTAGTCTACGGGAAAATTTATAAACATTAGTAATTTTAGTAATAAGTAATTTTTAATTATATAAACCAATACAATTTATTTAAATAATTTTGTTTTTCTAAAATTCATTTTTTTGAACAAAAATTATCATTATTGGTCTAGTGCAATATTTATTAACATTATGGTTAATTTATTTTCAATTATTTAAATAAACTGGATTTGATTAAATAATTTTTTTTCGAATATTCTTTTTTTTTGTATAAAAAATGATTGCTATTTATTTTGTAGAATATATGTTAACATTAGCTAATTAATTTTCAATTGTTTAAACAAATTACATTTTTTAAACAATTTTTGCTTGCGAAATTTTTTTTTTTCATAAAATAATTATTGTTGATCTAGTGGAACATTTATAAATATTTTTTTATTAATTTTTAAATATTTAAAATAAATCCCATTTGTTTAAAAATTTTTTTTTAATAAAAAAAGTTAAAAATTACTGCTGGTATATTCTAATACAATTACATATCAAAAAAATTTTTTTTATAATATTGAAAAAGTTAAAATTACTACTGCTTTAATTCAAAATTTAAAGAAAGGACATTTTTATATTCGGGAACTCTTTCCGCACCACCCAGGAGGTAGAATTATGGCGTGTTTTTTAAAAGTGGTTCCCCAGTAGGACTCTTCCACTGTGCTATTTAAAAACAAAAAATTTTGTATGCCGCAGAAGGTCTGTAACAACTGAAATTGTTTGTTTATAAAGTGCACAACAATTGGGATTCGCATTAGGTGTTTAAAGTAGAGGTTTGCGTTGGTCAAGTGCAAACCTCTAGTTTAAACACATAATACCAACATAGGGAATGAATCACAATGGTTTTATAATTAAATAACAGTTTATTACAACACATCAGAGCATACTATATATATATATTAAAAAAATCGCGCTTAAGAGTGCCTCTCTCCAACTAAATTATTAAGAAGTGCTGATTTTCATTTACTACAGTGGATTAGTAAATAAAAATATAATTTTTCCTTCTTACTAATTCAGATTAGGAGGGTGATCATATTACGTTATGATCTCTCACTCAAACTACTCGTACTTGAAATCTATCGCGTTTTGTTAATATTACACTTAATTAATTGCACACTTTAATATCACTTTTTTCACGCACTATTGGTGGTTCATTATCCGCAGTTTCTGAGAAATTCTGCAGTTCTTTGGATCCATTGGTTCTTCATCTTTTTCCTCTTCTAAAGGTCGCTTCTGACCAGCAACTTTCTCAGGAGCCTTCAGCTTATCTTTTTCGCAGCTGTATCACGCCGCTTGACAAACTTTGCTTCTTTTAGCGCCATATTCTCAAAAGAGCAATGCCTGTGCAACTTAGCTGTATACAACATCGATGTTGCATACAGTCTATGTTGGTAACAGGAATGATTTTCATCATACCACTGAGGATCCATCTAATTCACATCAACTGTTCTTTCAATACTTCTTGATGCATTCTTGTTTTAAAATTCGTGACGAAAGTTTGCAAGTTGGATGTTGCAATGTCACGAAAGTTTTCGGTAGGCGTTCTCAGCAGAATCAGTTGCCAGCTCTCTTTTGTATTGTACTCTCGACATTTAATGTATCCATCATTGATATCATTGATGCCCGTGAGTCCTTGTGCATCAGGATGTCTTTGCATCTCTACAAGGCAGAGATCGCACCTGAACTCCTTTACAGTTTTAAAAGCAGCATAACCAGCAAAGAATGTTGCAGACATTCCTTCTAAGGTGCCACTTATCTGACTGAAGGGCGATGATTCTGCAACTTTCTGAGTTGCAGAAAGTTTACTTTCATTTTCCTTTTCTTTTACGGTTTCTTGTAGAGTTCCGCGTATTTTATCCAATCCTAGAGCATCTTCTTCTTCTTCCTCTTCTTCTTCTTCTTCTTCTTCTTCTTCTTCTTCTTCGTGATCGAGTGCACCTGCTTCAAAGAATTGCACCATTTTCTGATCGTTGATTTCTTCTGGAGTAGTCAGAGTGTTTAATTGATCCTTTAACAATGCTGGCGTTATTGCTGATAAATAGCCTTCACCATCCCGTACTACGTTGCCTTTGCTTGAGGTTACAACGTTTTTCACTGAAACCAAGATTCGAAAGGTTAAGCGGACAATTCGACTCGAAGGGTTCATATTGAATCCTCCGCGTCCTCACAATCTGGAGAACAATTGCTCGACAGAATCTTGGTTGCACATCACCGTGCACAACTGAAAGGACTCATATTTTAGGATTATTTCCCTGTAAAGACCCAACAAGCCTCGTACAGATCCTACAAGACCTTCAAAACAGGGTTACCTTTTGATTGACCCATTTTTAGTCTTTACCTGGATAGTAACTTCCCAGACAAGAAAGTCTTCTAAAACTTCAATGCACCCAGGATTTTTGTGGGACATAGGACGTTTTAGTGGATTTTTGTTATAAACGTTGCTACTATTGCAAACGTCTATGAGGGAATTCATTTTACCAACAAACCATACTGACCCGGCAATGGTTGTTGAATTTACAATCCCTAAATCTTTTGCCACTTTCATAGCTGCTTCCATTTTTCCACTGAGGAGTTGAAATACATTTCTTACATTCTGTTTCTGAAAATTATTCGGATACAGATGTTTGCGAGTTATGTGTCCCAAAGTATGGAAGAGCTGACTTGCTTGATCAGCTTTCCAAGTTTCGATGATGTCCTGGAAAGAAACGTTGTATCCTTCAATTAGAAGAATCTTATACCCTTGCCAGGTATTTACGATGTTCTTGATGCAATGCGGAATGTCATGAATCGCAAAAATTCTTCTATCTCCGAGTTGAAAAAACGGAGTTTTCTCTGTGACTCCTAGCTTGCTGTAAGCTAATCTATTTGGACTCCCTTGGTCGCAAACGAAAAGCTTTAAATCAGCTCCGCATTCTTCCGCCTTGTCGCAAGCTTGTTGCATCACAGTTACTATATTTTTTCCAGAAACACTGTTATGGGCTAAAGCGCAAAAAATTATTACTCGCCACCGATGAAATGGATCTAAGCCATTTAGTGTCATGGCAAATACTTTATTTGCATGAGTTTGACTTCTGCCAAGGTGTCCAAGGTCTTCAAATCCTTCTATGATGTCCATCTTTGAGTCATACTCCAAGCGTTCCATGATGTCCATTTCATCAAATTTGGCAACACAACTTTTTGCGCATTCTGGCAAATCTTTTAAGATGTTTTTTAAAAGTTGTCAGTGTGGCAGGGAAAAATCTCTCTTCTTCTGAGTAAGCTTTTTGCTTCTTCTTGTCAGGCCTTAGCTGCAATTTAATCAGGCTCCTGCGCATTTTATTTGTGACGTTCCATTCATCTAAGATTTTGTCCATATTAAATTTTGTAGTAGCGAAAAATGAATATAGGGGGCACTACGGGCCCACACTCAAGAGAGTGAGTCGTCAGCTGTTACCGAAGCAATACGGTCGTCCCGACACTTGTGCAGTCACTTTAATTAAAATATATCCATCTATAATTACTCGGTCATATCATTTTATTAATTATTCCCCCACAATTTGGATTTTTTTTCTTCAGGCTGTGTGGGATTCTCAATAGTCTCTATATGGGTCGTTTGTTTGGACACCATAGCAGGCAGCCTGACATTTTCTTCCTGAAGAAGGATCATCTTGTCGGCGTCACTAATCTCGCCATGATTTTCTTCTCGATTAGTGACTTTCTCCTCTTCTTTTGCAGGGCTTTTGTCTTCTTCTACCTAAAAAACCTGTGGGGGAAAAGGGGGGAGATTAATACCACCTACTTCGTACTTTCTTGCTGCATTTCTCCTGTCGAAAACCGGCATGAATGCATCCACTAGGTGGTGATGGGAGAGAACTACAGTGCGATCCCTATGAAACATTTACAATGAAATATTTTTGGACTACAAAAAAAGAAAAATTACAAGAAAATTGATATAAGAAAAAGGTTTTTTGGGATTCTCAAGATTTTCTCTCTTTTTTTTTTGTTAATTTAACAGTTGTCTTGAAAATGAATTAAATAATAATATATCTTCATTTATTTTCAAGAACGAAAGTAAATTTTCAAGAAAACAGTTGAATTTACAAAAAAAAAAAGATATGATCTTGAGAATCTCAAAACACATTTCTCAAATTCCTCTCTAAAAAAGCGATGTTAGGATTAACTAATATAGACACATTTTTTAAAATCGCTTTTTTAGAGAGGAATTTGAGAAATGTGTTTGGGATTCTCAAGATCATCTCTTTTTTTTTTTAATTCAACTGTTTTCTTGAAAATTCAATTTTGTTGTTGGAAATAAATGAAGATATATTATTATTTAATTCATTTTCAAGACAACTGTTAAATTTACAAAAAAAAAAGAGAGAAAATCTTGAGAATCCCAAAAAATAATAATATATCTTAATTTATTTACAAGAAGAAAAGTGAATTTTCAAGAAAACAGTTGAATTTACAAAAAAATGAGATGATCTTGAGAATCCCTAAACATCCTTTTCATATTCCTCTCTAAAAAACCGATGTTACGATAAAATAAGAGATACATTTTTCAAAATCGCTTCTTTAGAGTGGAATTTATTATTATTTAATTATTATATAATAATTATTATTATATAATTTAATTATTATATAATTATTAATATTATCAAGTATAATTATTAAGTAAATACTTATTTTATAAAATATATCAAATTTTCGGTCTGAAATTTTTATTTATAATCAAAAAACGAAAATACAATGTTATTCTTGGAATTGAGAATAATATGTGTGATTTTTCAATTAATAAAACAAGTATTTTTCTGATATTCTAGATAAAAAAATGAAAATACAGGTGAAATATGATACCATTTGGATAATTAGCCTTAATGCATTTTCATGTTTTCCATATTGCAAAAGTATATATAATTTCTTATGTTTTAATAACTAACAATAATTAACTATAAAATTAGACTCTAAATTTCTTGCCAAAATTTTTTCCCTTTTTTCAATTTTACATTTTTACATCTTTTGTGCAGAAAAATGGAGCAGCCTACCGCTTTTTGGGACACGTTATCAGCTCCTGGAGTTGTGGAGTCTTCATAGTACAAAGATTCCAAGGTACGATAAAATTCGAAAAATTGTCAATATTTTCGTTGATTCGACTATAATGATTTCGATTATAATGTGTATATGGGCATTTCTTTACAATTTTTCATTTTGGTGATGATGCACAGTTTCGGCCACAATCGATAAGAAATGCTGCACTTGAAATCGATTTTCCACAAGAAAATATACTATTTTAAGGGTTACTGTAGTATTTCAATTGATTCGAACTATTATCCATCCGTTACAACCCTTGAAACAACCTAAAATACTAAAAGTGAATATGATGATTTATCACTTTACAATTTTTCACGCGCTGAATTTTTCTTACCGAAGTTTTTTGTGGGCTGAAAATTTTGTTTAGTCATCTTACGTATATTAATATACAGAAAATATATTTTAGATAGATGTGCCGGTCATGTGGAAGTTGAAAAAAATTCCCAAAGTTGTGATGATAGATTATTGAAATTTATCTAAATTTTGCTTTTGTACCCGTAATTCTTTTACCGTTCGGTTTTTGAAAAAAATAAAAAGGGTAAAAAGTATTCTACTTGATCTACTCTATAAAATGGCACCAAAACGAAACATGTGCCTACAATAGATCAATAGTATGGGATTTTAGAAATATAATATTGGAAAAGAAACTCAAGGGAAAAAATCACTTTTTCGGCTGACACACTTATTTATCAATAGCTAGGTGTAATTTTATGTTGGAAAACTGTTCTACAACACTTATATAATATGTTGGTAAATCGGTACGTGCGTAAACGAAGTCTGAATGCGTTTTCAAGGCAATAATTCTCAGAAGTCAAAAATATTTCTGCTCTTATTGTGGATAAAATTTAATTTTCTCGCATAGAAACAAAAGAAGGTACAATAAGTTGACATTTTCACGTCTACCCTGAGGATATTTTTTGTTACAACTAATATTTACCCTGAAATCAAGGTACATATTACATTTGCTTTTTTCTGTAAAATCAGAAAGGAAAACGTGAAAAAACGCTATTTCTCTTTTCCGATCGTCTCGCTGTTTATATGAATACTTATATCAGTTGTGAAATGAATTTGATAGAATAAACAGTTAACAACCTTTTTAATTTATTTTGTTATTGCTCTTTCTTACTACCGAGCTCGGAAACTGAGTTTCCAAAATTTTTCCTCTCATTTTAAGGCATACAGAAGAGGATAAGATTGGTTGGAAGACTGTGCCGCTAAATTTCTTTTTTTTCAAATGCCGAAAATGCAAAATTGTAGAGAAATCATATATATATATATATGAGCCATTCCATACAAAATTTACAATCAAAATTTTTTTTCGCGCGAAATATTTTTTTTTGTATATTGTTTTGTGTCCACCGTGTAGAAAAAAATCTGCCCGCTTATGCGGGCACATTCTCATACACACGTCGCGCTTCGCGCGCTTGAGCCCTTCGTGACGCTTGCGTTCTACGGTACGCTTGCGCCCTTCGGGACGCTTGCAAGCGTCGTGACGTTTGCACCTATTTGTTTTTAAATTACTATAAAATGGAATGGAATGCAAACGAAAGCTAATTTACTTAAGGTTCTATCGACATTAAGGAGCACATTCTCATCAGGGCACTCGCGCTTCGCGTTCGATATTTCATTTAAACCTCGCGCTTCGCGCTCGGCTTTGTTTAACAATATTTTTCATGATTAAAACAAAAACTACTCATCCTGTTGAAAACTGGTTCAAGGGGAACATGTAGATCTTTTTAAGGCCAATAATTATGTTTCTTATCATTTTCTCTGTATCTCGCGTTATTTGACTCAAAATTTGAATTTTAGATTTTTTAAGGAAATTCAAAAAGTTATTATACCTATCCTATAGAGTGTTCAAAAAGAAACATTTTTCATCTTTAGGCTTTTTTTCATATCGTGCGTTGTTTGGCTTCTAATTCAAATTTTATTTCATTTTTTTGTATGTTCAAAATATTATAAGTCTTTCAATTTTTTTTTATCCAAAAAAGTCATTATGAAAAATTGTTCGTCTTTTTGAATACTACGAACATCCGTCATTAGAATTTTTAAATTTAAAAAAAAGTGGTTTCAACAATTTTCAAAATGCTCCAATTTTTAAAAATTTTTATCCAAAATGGCTGGCCAACGAACTTGACCTTCATTTTAGGACACTAAAAGAGTATACCAAAGGACAATCCAATCGGTCAATTCTTTCGAAAGTTATCGTGCTCACAAACTAAAAATCTACAGACATACGGGCACACAGCAGACACACAGACAAAATCAGATAAACAGACAGACAGACAGACAGACAGACAGACAGACAGACAGACAGACAAACAGTCAAACAGACAGACACATTCGTAAAACCATGTTTTTCGTGTTTAGGGGGCCCCAAAATGTGGACATTTGATGAAAACAGGAGGGCTCAAATTTTACACAAATTTAATACATTCTCTCTGATGAGAATGAAAAATACAGATTTATATATATTAGAATCCACGATCCACATTTCGTCTTCACAGGTTTCCCTCTATTTCTTTGTGTACTTTGAATTTGCCTTTTAATTAGTGTAGAGATAATAATGTTTCCCTTCTTCTTCCTTTTTTCCTTCAATATAGCTTGAATTAATACCCAGGAAAAAAGAACCGATTAAATAACTGCTTTAGTGATGAATTGGATTTGTTTAAGAATGCGGATTCAACTGTCGTTTTTCTGAATTGGAATGATGTATTTCAATCGGTTTCCAAAATTTAGATGGTTTTATCAGAAAACTCCGATTGAACAGAAAGTTTTTCATCCTTTTTAGGCATTTATCAATTGGAACAGAATTTTTAGGATTATGTTGCCATATTTCACACCAAATTTGAAATTTTTTAAACCGTTGACCAATTAAACAAAGCTGTATATTGGAAAATCGGAATTCAACATAGATTCCGATTTCAATAATATAAAAGATAAATAAATAAAGTTTCTGTTTACAATGTAGATAAACCTTTTAATAAAAACCTTTGTTAAATTTCTAATTGGAAATTTCCTATTATTTAAGAATGCGGATTCACGAAAGCCACAGACCGATTCAAATTTTCTAATCGGTGTCTTGTTCCTGGGTAGAATCGAATTATTATTAGACCACGCTCACTGAATTTCGTCATTTATTCCATTTCTATTAATTCATGCTATATTGAAGAAAAAAAGGAAGAATAAGGGGAATATTATTATGTCTACACTAATTGAAAGGCGAATTCAATGTACATAAAGAAATAGAGGGAAACCTGTGAAGACGAAATGTGTATCATGAACTCTAATATCTGTTAT